>JADDOH010011799.1:0-23109 GCA_016648135.1 Agrypnia vestita
TTTGAGTTTTTTGTGGCTCTGGCTGTTTTCTGCAGTATGCACAATTCACACAAGAAGATCAGACAGTTGAAAAAACAAAAATATTTCTAAAAATCTACACTTAAATCTACTTTACAGTTATTAGTTTTATTGTATGCCCTTTTTGAACATCATTGGAACGGACAGGGTTGAGCCATGTAAAAAATGAGAACATAACATGACCACTATGAGCGGCGCGTGTCCAAAATAAATCAGCCGCTACATACAGAAAATTGCATTGGAGACGAGGTGTGTATGCCGCTACTGAAAATTGGGTTGCCGCTCGGAGCGCGCGCAAGTCAGTGCCCAGCGGCTGTTGCCGCGACTGGAGGGGGGCCGCGCGCGCATACTGCTTCCAACTAGCTGTAGAACACCATCGCCCGGACACTAGACCGGAGATTGGCCCTTTGTTGAATGAATATGAAAAATGCAGCCTGTTTGGCTGCCGATGTTATTTCCAGCTACAAGTGTCGATACAAATATGTGTGGAATTTGTATATGTTATGAAAATATTTTAAAATATGTTGATGTCTTGTAGGAAGCAGCGCTTGGCGCCCTTTTTGTATGCAATATTGTCATGTGCATTATGTTGAATCTCTGATGAGAAAAATGTATTGGAATTTTATGAATTTTTATGAATAAAATGGAAATAAATAATTTTTTATCTGGCACCTATTGGTGCGTGGACAAAGGTTAGAAGTTTGAGCCGAAGGGATTCTTCCGCGATGTAACGCCCCAAAGTAAAGTATGTGTGTGGCACGCGGTACCCGCGATGTTCGCCAACACTAAATGGGCATGAGTGTGGCACGCAATATTCGCCAACACGGGAGACGAGTCTCGCTGCAGAGGGTCTCGTCTCTTTCTTTCCGCCGTTGAATCCGCCGACGGGCAAATAAATGTTTTTTGAATATGAGAGATTTTACAAACTTACCTGACCGGCTATAACTTCTAACGCCTAGTACTCAAATTCCGAGCCCCCGTCTGAGATGCGTATATGGGATACCCTCCACGGGGGCCCGAAGGCCTGCACCGGGCGCCATCGTGGAGATGGTCATCATGAAATAAATGAGTACTGGAAGACCGTGAAAAAAATTTGGTATTTTTCTCGATTTGGAAACGGTATGCGCCTGTTTTCGGGCCCACGTCGCGGTAAGCTCGCGCACACGGCTCGCCGTGGAGAATATTAAAAGGTCGAATTTTTAATCGACGATCAGAGCGGCTTATCGTGGACGAATTCCTACTTATGTAGTGTCATTGCATTCCTTTACTGAATGCCTGTCTGGAAAATATATTTTTATATATGTGGAATGATATAGGCGCGCCTGAGAGTGGAATAAAAAATTGGTTTTTGGCGCTTTTTTGAATGCCTATAACTCAGTAAATATTTACCTGAAATATTTGGAATTACTGTTAAAATGAGCGCTTGCATGCGCAAATTACATTTGTCATAGCAAAACTTGTAAAAATGCTGTTTTTGATTTTTTATGAATTTTTGAAAATTTGAGCCGTTTGTGGCGAATTTAATTTTAGTTTTTTGGGCCTTGTATGACCCAGCCCGTCCAAATAACTGTGTTATTATCATCTGCTAGGTCTGTTATTACAAAATAACACAGTATTAGTCTCTTGGGAGCTAAAATGCATTTTTTATGAATTAATTTGTATCTGCCATACGAAATCTGCCGCGCGGCGCGGTGAAATTGTGCAACCGCGAATGACGTAGTTCACCGCTCGGCCGCTGGGAGCGCTGCGGCGCCTTCCCAGAATTACGCAATCTCATTGGTTTTTGTAACATGCTATGACGCAATCTTGTGAAATTTTGAATTTGGTATAAATAAAATGCATTTTTGAGCGAGTACCACAGTTACGCCACTCGCGTTGGTACGAGAATCGCTATTTGGACAATCTTCTTGCTGCCTTTTATTTCTGACCCTGCTCTTCTACTTTGGACTCTGCTTTCTTGGATTTTTGTGACCACTGCTTTCTGACTTGGACTTCGCTTCGGATTTTTTCTTCGACTTTAATACGATAAAAGCACTACTTCGGCGTTTGACTTCTGGCATATCCACGGACTACGAGCTTCACAGCAAATTCTGGTGGCGATCTCTGCCCCACCAGCGAAGACTACTGAGCCGCATAAAAAAGGTGTTCCCATCCGGAACAATCATGTTATTCAAAATTTCGGAATTATTGCCTGCCCAACATAACTTGGCGTGCGTCAAGATTGGAACTAAAACCCGCCCAGCCCGCACCCGGCGGTAACCCCTCGCCCTATAATTCAGTTCAAATTTGTATTTGCTCGGGAGCTGTGACATCTAGATTACCAATATACACTGAATTATTATGTCCAAAACAACCAAAACAGTCCGGGGTAGTGCAAGAACAATTGCCAATGAAGTATTAAAGTTTTGCGAAGCTGAAAAAGCAAATAATGGACCGATATTACCGTCTGACAGTTTGACAGATAGAGCGGCCGCCGCGGAGCGCGCTGTTACCTGACCAAATTTATATTGAAGGCTCTGACACTGGTCACCGAACATTCAGTACATTATATATTGTGTAATAAATTTACAACCTGGCAACTTCTGTTTCACGGCAGGGGCGCCCTCCCTCGCACGCCAAGTTAAGTGGTGGCACTCTAGTATGAAGTAGGAAGGTGAATGAATTTAAACACTTAAAAGGAATTATTTCTCAATTTGTTATGAGCATTATATTTTAATATCTAATAAAATTACTAAATCTATTAACAATGTATGGAATAAAATAAAGATTTACAAAAATAAATAGCTTCAACAGTAAAAAAAATAAACTTAATAAGCAAATCTCATGTCATCCTTATACCCTAACTTATCTAAGTTGGGTAAACATGCAAAGTTTATCATGGGAGGTGGTCCACACATTAACACCATCACGTCGTCTCCTGGGGGCAACATATGTTCCCGCAACATCTCTTCACTGACATGTCCAGCGCTATATTCCCATTCTGAAATCGTAAAAAATATATATAATTTCTGCTACAAAAGAAAATAGTCAAGGAATGTGCATTTGAGCAAAAAAAAACTTTAACAAATACAACATCCAATTCTATATGTAGTAGTCGAGGATGGAAATGCAAGCAAACCTCCAGTGACAAACATTTGTATAGAATATTGATTCAGTTTTGCTACAAATTGATATATTACTGCCACAATAAGAAAAAATGCCTTTGGAATCAAGCGGATGATAACGTTTTGACATCACTGTCTTCCATGGAAAAAACTTTTCAGTTTGTGTTTTCAAATTACCTATCACTGAAAATTTAGTAACATATGCAAAAATAAATATTTAGACAAAGCGGGATAGCAAAATTAAAGATTTAGTGATTAAATAAAATATTTGATTTTTCCGTAAATAAATAAAATAAAGAAGGAATACTGGCTAAAGTTTACCAGAGACATGGAGAGAGATCTTTACGGAGCACAGCAAAGGGTATGGAACATGCTTAGAAAACAAAAAAAGCCTATAAATGAATACATACAAACAAATAAAATATCTATAACTGAGTGGGAAAACTATTTTGAAAACTTGCTTGGGAGTGCTAACCAAGCGCGAACTGTCACGCTGGACTATGGCCATGACGATGGATCAAACGTGATCCTGAGCAATAACGAAGTGATTTCAGCCATAAAGAAGCTAAAAAATATTAAATCTCCCGGAATAGATGAAATCCCAAACGAACTCATAAAATATGGAGGCACAAAGGTAGCGAAAGAATTAAATAAACTATTCAACAAAATCTTAGAGCAATCTGAAATACCAAACGAATGGAGACTGAGTATCACCATCCCTATTTTTAAGAAAGGCTCCAAAACAAACCTGGAAAATTATAGAGGAATATCCCTTTTATGCGCATCGCAAAAACTCTTCACAAGCATTGTAAAAACAAAACTGGAGAACATAATTCAAAATTGTGATGAACAGCAAGGTTTCAGAAAAAACCGGTCCACCACTGACACAATATTCGTGGTAAGACAAATAAGGGAAAAATCCATTGAATATAATAAACCGGCGTATATGTGTTTTGTTGACCTCACTAAAGCCTTTGACAGAGTGCTTCTAGAAGATGTTATATCCAAACGGAAAAAGATGTACCACTACCCATCATCAAGGCTATTCATAACTTGAATACTAACAAAATGCACATAAAAGTAAACAATGATCTATCGAAAGAAATCCCAGCCGCAGTAGGCATCAGACAGGGAGATAGCTTGAGCCCCTTCTTATTCAATATCATCATGGATAAGCTAATAAAAGATGTCAAAATAATGAATCTAGGCTACAACATGGGAGACGAAAAGATAGATATAAAATGCTATGCTGATGATGCGATTTTAATAGCCAACTCCGAAGACGATCTTCAAAAACTTCTGCACAAATTCCATACATCCTCACAAAGATTCAACATGAAAATCTCCGTAGATAAAACTAAGAGCATGGTGACATCGAAACAGCCAGTACCATGCGAGCTTGCAATTGACGATAAAATAATAGAGCAAGTAACGAGCTTCAAGTACTTGGGTGTCGAGATATCCAGCAGTAACGACCTCTACGAAGAAGTAAGAGAGCAAGCAAACAAAGCCGCAACTATTGCTGGATGCTTGAAAAATGCTGTCTGGAGAAACAAACATATGCTCAAGGAGAGCAAAGTGAAGATATATAAGACCTGTGTCTGCCCAATCATGACGTACGGTATCGAGACAAGGGCTAACACTACCAGAACAAAAAATCTCCTAAGAACAACTGAGATGAAGACTCTCCGACCCATTGCGGGACTGACAATCCGAGACCGAGTGAGGAATTCCGAAATACGAAGGACTTGTGACATCGAGGATATTATCCAATGGGGAAGATCTAGAAGACGTTACTGGAGAGAGCTTGTTCTGAGAGAGTAGTGAGCATAGCAGCGAACAAGCTGCCGTCTGGTACCAGACTCCCAGGAAGACCGCATAAAAGATGGCGAGAGAGCTGGACATCTGTATCCCAGGAGCAATGACAAGACGCAGTCCTAGATGAAGCAGAAGAAGAAGAAGAAGATTTTTCCGTTTTGTGAGACTTAACCCTGCTCAGATTCCGGTAAAGGATATGTTCGGCATGACATAATTTTTATTATGTGTGTGGCAACTTTTACCATTGACCTTTCAACAGTCTGAATACAAAGACACTGAATTTAGAATAGGCATGATGATAATATTAAAGAATAAGAGCTATAACGCACGAGCCCGCGCACCGCGGCGGTTAGCGGGCGCGCGGGCCGTGCGTTGGCTCTCACGGGTCCTGCCGCGGTTCTTGGTCTGTCGCTTATAGAGCTCAAGTCTCGAAATTATTATTGGCGGTAGAAGCTGTGGCTAATTGGCTCTTGTACAGGTTGATAGTGAAAAAGCAAAATGATAAGCGTCGCAAGCGAAAACCGAGATATGGATCCATCCTTTGCTACAACGAAGAAATACAAATGGAGCATTCGTAATATTTTACAGAGGTCTTGAGAAAATTTATTTTTCAACAAAAGTTTTTTTAACTATACGAAAATGTCTAATTTTTTTTGGACAAATTTCTAAACAAAATCAGAGGAGAAATATGTGGAGTGACTTCAAACATTCCTCGAAAGATATCAACTATTTCTTCCCACATTTTTATTTTTAAAATGTGATCACTGTACTCATTTTAACTGAAACACCGATCAGCGCGAATGACATTACGTTAGGTAACCATTATCGTGTCTCTCGAACTGTTGACATAGACACAATACAATGTTTACTTAGGCTTGACGTCACGTGGATGCCATGACACACCTGCGGGCGTTTTCACACGAAATTAAAAATAGGTAGATGAAAATGCAATTAGTTCGATTTCTGACAGTGCTTATTATTTACAGAACATTTTTTGTTTGGGCAGTGGTAGTGTTAAAGAAATAAAGATGTTTACCTTCTGGTGGTGTATCTAATGTATACCAGAGCTTAAATTGGTCAGGATACTCCTTTTGCACATCTTCTAATTCCTTCCTAACAAGTATATCCTTTTGAGTCTGGTTCGCAAACAACAATCTCATTTGTGTATCATCAGTCTTATCTTTGCAAATATGCCTTATTAGCTGGAGCATTGGGGTTATGCCAGTTCCTCCTGTAACAATAATGCTCATTTTGAATTCATTCACTTAACAAATTGCTTTATTCAATTATCATCTAAGGGGCAATTGTTTGCCATGAATAAGAGTAATAGTTATGAAAAAGGCACAGTTTTTTTTCATTTTCCATCAATCAAACAACCGTTTTCGTAAAAATCTATGCTTTTTGCTTAACTATTACTCTAACTACTGATCAAAACAATTAGAGAATAGTTCACGAACGAACAGGTCCAAATAAACGGGTCAGTTACACTGAACTAGAGATACATATCCCAATTCCAACTCAATCTAGTTCGCGCGAACGTTTGAGCTTGAGATGTGATTGAACAATTGAAATTAGAGATCCAAAATATCTCGAGACCGAAACATGAACAAGATACGACCGATGACAAGTTACAAGGCCTCAACTGAGTCACGTGTTTGTTGTAATAATGAGTATAAAAGGGTATGTGCGCTTAGGTGTTTGTGTTTTTTTTTATGAATTGTGTTTATTTTTAATCGTTCGTAATTTTAAATGTGACTATTTCAAACGCAACAATTAGACATTGTTTCAAAATGCATATTATATAATAATTAAACTAGTTTTGCAATAATATGCGAATTTATGAAAACACATTTATACGCGTATATCAATTACTTTATTTATTATCTCTTGTGCAATATTTAACATAGCATGACTAATTTAAAAATTAAATAATAATACCAACGGCTCCTACGTATAATATTGTAACCCACAAATCGACAATTTTGAGTATGTTGTGTATTTCATACGTATTTAATTATATCTTTAATTCCAAGAAAGAAAAAAAAATTTATAATAAAAAACTGTTATTTACTTATTGCAAAATATTATTTTCTTTCTTGGAATTAAAGATATACAGTCGAACTCGGTTATAACGAGCTCGGGTATAAGGAGATCTCGGCTATAATGAGTAAAATTGTGATTTGATTTTGATTTGCGCATATTCCCATACAATTGTTCTCAGTTATAAGGAGCGCGATTCCTGGATATACGGAGCAAATTTTAGAAACTCTGCAGACATATTTGCTCGAATTACAGAAAAAAAAAACAAGTACGTACTCATAACAATTAACTTTGCTTTTAAAGCAGCTCGCACTTAATTAGGGTTCATTTTATGATGTACACAAACTTGTGTGCCCAAAAATGCCACGTGCACAGGCAAACAATAGTTCGTCGGCATTTCTTATCAAAGGAATGCCGAACTGTCGAGAATCAAGAATCGAGAACTGTCATATAACTCCGATTATTGGGGATTTCCAAAATGTTTGAGGTGACAGTTTATTTTATGCAGTTTACTGTATTAGCATTTAAAAGCCTAATCAGTTAAACGCGAATTGTTCTATCGGAAACATGTCCACTAACAAACGAAGGTGTCTCTCGGTCCGCGAAAAGTCGAAATTATTCGTGAAACGCGGCGCCAAAAATTCCGAAGTCTGTAAAAAGTTTTCCTTATCGTCTTCTACAGTTTCATCGCTCTGGAAAATTAAGGATGTTTATTTGGCTGCCCTTGAAAATAATATCACACAATCAAAAAAATTTAGAAAGTGAAATTTACCTATCCCGGATATAAGGAGTCCCGGCTATAAGGAGCAAATTTAGTAGGTCCCGTCGCGCTCGTTATAACCGAGTTCGACTGTAATTAAATACACATGTGTATACACAAAAAACTCAAAATCGTCGATTTTTTGGTTACGATATTATACGTAGGAGCCGTTGATATGTTACATCATGATGTTACATCGCCACATGAAATAATGTGTCGCTATTGAATTATGTGTTTGAGATGAGGTGACATTATTAGTTTAAGAAGTAATATAATTGTATTACCATCAGGTTATTTGTTAGTTACTGTGAGGTACTTTATGAAGTTTTTGTATTAAAAAGTACACATTGAAATAAGTATCTGTAATAAAAATGTATTGAAAAACTTGCCCTTACACCGGCAAATAATTAAAATCAAAGATAAAAGATCTAAACATTGTACCTTCTCAAATTACGAGATAAGCCTGTGTTTCGTTCAGGTTATACTCAACAAATAATATCAACACACATATCTTGTAAAATAAACCTCGAAACAAAAAAAATATTTATAAGGTAGGGCGTACGTTTCGTTGCGGTAGAATTGTAGTATCTCTTTTGGTAAAAACCTTTTTACTCCATATTGGATATGATATTCATTGATACATTCATCTCAGTGCTTCAACAAAGATTGAAGGATGAGCCAAAGAACGAAATGAATTATTGAGCCAAGTGAACTATATCGTTCAAATGAACGGGTTTTTAAGACCCGTTCTGCGTGGTGTATCTCCGCGGATATGTATCACTGCACCTTTTTGGTGAAAGAGATGCTGTGATACATATCCTCTGACTGAACGGGTCTTACCCACATCTACAAACAACCGGCACTAAAAGAATAATATGATTTTAGGGAGGAAATAAATAAAAATCTCCTTTTCCTGGTGTTTATGTTTGGGAGTTTAAATAAAAATCCAAAGACAAACTGCGAAGTGTTTCACTTTGGTGCAGATAACTCATCAAATTCAAATATTTGAATATTTGATTTTTAATTTGTTTTAACTAATTTTACATCTAAGTATAACTAAATTTACATATTTATCAAGAAAACACACTAAGGGCTGGTTGTATCAACTTGGTTTATAGTACTAGTTTGTTTAAAGCATTGATTTTTATGAAAATGGATTGCTTGATTGGTGTAAAATGAAAAAAATCTATGCTTTAAACGAAAGTTTATTATGTATAAACCAAGCTGATACACACTTAGTATGTTTTCTTGATAAACATGTAAAATTAGTTATATTTTATAACTTTTTCAAAAATTTATAAATTTGGTGATTTGTTTATAAAAATAATCTTTGTACATTTATATTACGCAGGTGTCAAATAGCTAGTAGCAAAAACTTCACAGGTGGATTTCTGCCTTGATAATGAGTCGAAAATGTTCAAGCAACCATGATCAATAGTTAAGGAGATATGCAATAACAAAGTTTGCATTATTTTTTTTTAATATTTCTGACTTATTTTTTGAAAAAAGTTGAACTATAATTACAGTAACTTATATCGATCATGAAAAATTAATTCACAAAAAAATATGGATACAAAAAATCATACATTTGTGTTGCCAGTCAGATTGAGGCAAGATTTTTGAAAGCATATTGATGAATGTTAAAATAAAGCTACTTTATTATTTTTTAATCTTCTTTACTATTTTTTTACTCCCTTTCTTTTAACTCGTGGCGTCTGATTGCTTGCTTGTCTGACGAAAAAACTTTGGATCGATTTCTAACCCTTTTCCCGTGATCCAATCGAACTGAAACTTTGCAAGCAGACTCGTGGCGATGATCAAGAATATCTATCAAATTTTCATTAAAAAAAATTAATAATTATAGTATAATTTTGGATTTTTCAAATTTTTTATGGTTTTTTCATACAACTGAATATGTTGTATGAAAATACTCCGACGCATCTGGTAGACACGAAACCCGAAAATGAGAAAGGGAATATTGTAAAAACTTGGTTTTTAAGGGTTAGTTTTTTTTTTAAAAAAGTGTGAATTGGGTAAACAATTTTGTTTACCCAATTCAATAAGCATTTTAAAATAAATACTATATACAAAATTCACATATAACTACCATTAAAAACTTATGTAACTACCTACTATACTGAATATTTGTAAGTGAACACAAGTAGTAGAAATTATATAATGGATTAATGTTACACAACATGTGCCAGCTAAATATAAGATATGTGATGTATTATCTTTGTAAAAAATACACATCCCAAATGTTTTAAAAGATGATTTGTGCTTACCCGCTATCATATTTAGCTTTTTAGCTACTATTTTAGTTGGGGGATCTTTACGTAACTTCTTTATGGCAAACTTCCCATTTCCATTATACACCAATCTGCCTGACGGCCCCCGCACGTCTATTGTGTCTCCAATTTTCAAACTGTCAAGGTACTGGGACATCTTTCCTCCCTCAGGGAAACGTGGGTGTACGTTTTTGAAATAAACCTAATAATGTGGAGCAAATTTTATGAAAAAAAAAAAAATTGTATATATTAAAATATAATTTTGCACTTTTAAGAAACATTTCTTGCAATTTTGAAGAGAGAAAGAGAGAAAGAGAAATTAGAGATGAAACGGATATCCGGTAATTATCCGGTATCCGGCCTATTTTCACTATCCGGCCGGATACCGGATAGTACCTTACTATCCGGCCGGATAACAGATAGTACCTCAATTGCGAAAATTTCACAAAATTATCGCGAGTAAATTGATAAAGGAAGATACTTGCAGGCAAATAAAAACCACACAATCATAGAAAAATTGTGTATTATTTATTTAATCAACAAATTGGTTAGTACTCAAAATTAACCAATTGCAAATTAAGATAGGTGAACACTAGTTTTTCTGCATTTTTAGGGGATAAGTGATTACTCTTGTTTTTGTAAACATAATCGGCTTCAGAAAATAGTCTTTCGCTCTATGCGCTGATACAAGGAGCTGAAAACTAAATTCTGGCAAACTTTTTCGAATTTGGATACTGTTTTGAATTAGCTGACCACCAAATATAATGGTCGCGACTACGATCGATTCGAACTCTCTTCAAATAATAGTCAATCTCGCTTGCAATTACGTTATTTTCTTGATCCTGACACTAACTATAATTTTCATTTGCCACTTCGTCAATCAATCCCGAAATGTATCGTGAGCTTCACGAGTGACAGTTGATCAGTGACAGTCTGGTCACTTCTGTTTCTCTTAGCAGGCGTAGGAGATGGCGATAAACTTCCACTGTTGGAAGATTCATCGCAAGACATCTTTGTAAATTCCAACAAGATTTTCTGTCGGGCTCTTTCTGATGATATCTGGTTTTCAAGTTAATAAAATCATGAAGTCATATTATTTTTCTTCTGACAGAAAGCACTAAGTCATATCATGCTTTCTGCTAGAAGGATTTTTGCTACTAGATAGTGCAGTAGATCATTATTCAAACAAAGCAGTCAACACAATTTAATGCTCATCTTCGAAACGCTATTTTGAGTATTAAGTTTTAATTAGAATGGCTAAGTCTCGCTGAACAAAACTTATCTTAAAATTGTACTTGTATAGTAATATAACGAAAAATTTATTACTTTATTAATATTGAACATTTCTTAATTATTTTAGTACAGATTTATCATCATAATGTCAGCTTTCCACTCATAAGAAAACGTTTTCTGCGTACACAATTGATAATTTCTAAAACAAAAAAAAACATTTTTCGGCTGCGGCCTGTCGAATATTGCTTATATTTTCTTAATAATTGTAAATAATGTTCAGTTAATTACTTTTATATAAGAACAAAAATTCTATCGAAGTTATCGTCCTAAAAAAATTGTAGTCTGGTAGCATATACATTCTGATATAAATGAATAATAAAAATCAACATTTGCGAAAAAACGCCGAAAAATGCAATTGCAGTGAATTTCCAGCCTTGGTGCCTTCTGTCCAGTATAATATATTTTCGATATGTAGGTAGATGATACAAATGTATTTTTCATCAAAACCCGGTAGCCTAGTTTAAGTCATATTTTTTCACCAAATAATTAAATAAATTCAAAACAAAAGATAAACGGGCCTAGTGTATATTAGGGGTATAGAAGCAAAGGCTACAATATCCCATTAAGGCGTTTCTGAGATAAATATAAAACAACTTGACAGTTGTGACCTACTCAAGGATTCTATGAAATATGCATTTGATTGAAAATAAGTTTAAAACAATTGCCATATCAATTTTATTGTAATATTTGTGTATAAATAAATATTTTAAATGTGGATATTGATGTGTTGCTACCAAATAGTGCACATGACTGCTTTTGCTAATTATATAATCTTTGCTATGATGTTTCATTCTAAAAACGACATCAAATCTCACTTTAGTATGAAGCGGCTTTTTTGTCACGTGATAAATCCTTAGGGGTTGATTAGTTGAAGTGGATAAAGCTATCTTTGTTTTGAATAGTGATTTGGAAATATGATTTTGAAAGGTATACATCAATATTTCTATAAAATCTCGAATTCAGTAAATTCCAAATTCCACGGTGACAGTGCATTAAAAAAAATATTTTGGATATTGCTGCCTTCTCTTTTATACACCTCATATGTAACAGAAAATATGTATAATGGATAACGAACCTGCTTTTTTTCCCTCGCCACAACGAGAAATTTGCACTCGGCACAATAAATAAATGGCATATATGTTATTATCACTACTTATTAAAATTATTATTAAATTATTAAAATACATATTGCCAAATAGGCGATCTGTTTCACTGTCGAAATTTTTTTATTATCTTCTAAAATACAAGTTAAAATTATAACAAGTGAGCGCAGCAAATAGCAACCGGATATCCGGCTATCCGGCGTAGAGACTCGCCGGATATCCGGTATCCGGCTAAATCACTATCCGTTTCATCTCTAGTATGTATTTAAAAATAAAATTTGTAGTCTCTAATAGTAAAATTTTGAAACAAAATAATATAATTAAAAATAAAATATGTATGTAACAATTGTTAAATTAGGTATTATCCCTTTTATATTTAAAGCCAAGGAAAATTGTAATTCATTAAATGAATTTCATTGTACTGAGTCCAAATGACAAATCTGACTCAACATGAAATTCAGCCATTTTCTTTCTGGGTCACGAAGGGACCACGCCGTCTAAAAATAACTATTTTTATACTTTTTTGTTAATAATTATTGTTTTTTACACAAGATTTACTGTTAAAAAAATCCTAGTGAATACAAAATGACATATGTGGAATATAAAAGCAAAGGCAGCAATATCCAAAAAAAATTAAATGCATTCATCGAGGATTACTAATTTATAATGTACTGAATTTGAGATTTTGTAGGAAACATAGCCTATAAATTTATGGGAAAAATGATTTTGGAAGGGATAGATACATCTAGAATTATAACTATAACTATATTAAAATGAACTAAATTCTAGATAAAATCTAGAATTTAGTTCATTTTAATATAGTTATCCTCGGTGACTGCATTCAAAGTATTTTTTAATTATTTTTATATGGTTTCCTTTGCTTTTTGCACTACGAGGATATTGCTGGCTTTGCCTTTAATAATAATTTGGAAACATGATTTTGGAAGGGATACATGTATATTTTCTGTAAAATCTAGAATTCAGTACATTTTAAATTAATAATTCTGGTAACTGCATTCAAAGCATTTTTTTATTTTTTTGGATATTGTTGCCATTGCTTTTATACCCCATTTTTAATATAATTAATATAATTAAGATGAAATTTTAACCTATAAATGGCAGGGGTTTTAAAAAAAATTGATCTCTCGAATTAATGGTAGGTTTCAATGCACCACTGTAACGCTGTAAAATGCTGGAAATTATCATCCACACACAGCAGATTGACTTTAAATATGACACTGAAAACTGTGCATAATCCTGTCTCTGCCAGGTCGAAAGGTGGGTAATCACGCACATGGTGTACTATCATGGCATTTAAAGAGTTAATACAAAAATCAATTAAAACTGACAAAATCAAACTGTTATGGTCAGCTAGAAATGGGTTACGGTGATTTCCTTTCAACTGAAAATCTAAATCACAGAATGAAAATATTTAACTTGGCTTTGCTCCAAATAATTCTCAGAAATATTTAACTGACTGTATTTTTTAAATGCGTGGAACAGTAATTCATACCTTAACAACCAAGTCAACAAAGCCATAGTCCTCATCACTAGAAACTGGAGTATATGATCTTATGACCAACTCGTCGTTTATTTTTGCTGACAAATGTATATGCTGACCAATAGGTAGACCTTAAAAGAAAGAATGTTTAACTAATATAAAGAGGTTTTAAAAATGTATAATTTAATTAATGTATCTATAATATAGATTATGTATCTGTTTTTCAAAAATTATATTGTAACGTAATCGAAAATGAAAACAAATTCAAAACATGTTTTATATATACACATATAATTATCTTTCAGGGGCGTAGCCACCATCGATGTCAATTACCGCTTTTCATTTGCTTAGTGCTTAAATTATAAAAGTATTTCTCAAAAATAAAATTATTTTCGTGTTCATTTTATTTTATTCTATACTTCTAAATTTTTCCAAAAATATTTTTTTATATTACTTATGTCTACTACAAACATACATATAATGTTTTGTCTGTGGTGCAACATTTTATGAGAAACTATGTACATATTTATATTTTAAACAAAAATGGCTTAATCTTTAATTGGTATTGTGGGTCAAGATATATTACAGATGTCTCACAGAGACAAAATCATATTTTTATTTTTTCCCATCTGAAAAATTTTGACAAACTGAAAATATTCTGGTATTGTGGAGCCGCACAGTCCCCATCCGTTAAGTTTTTGAGATTTTTATGAATCTAAGCATCGTGCACACCCAACCATTTTGAGTCATTTCTATACGTCGCATTGGGTGCCGGACTTTCGGCGCTCTAGCACTTTCCACAAAGGAGGTACGTACTTGCTGGAGGCTGCCCGACTCCCACGATAGTTTGTCATTTTTTGTTAAACGTTAATGAGAGGCAATAAGTTTTTTTTTAAGATTGATTTATACAGGATACATTTCAGTTTCTATTTTTTTGTTAAAAACTTTCAAAAGGATATTTTTTTAGAATTTAGTGTTATTAGAAAATAATGTACCAACATTTTTTAACTTTTTTGTGATCTGAAATAGCATATAAGAAAAATATTATGAATAAAAACTAATTGATTATGTATAATAAGGATTTTATTTACCGTTTTTTAACATTTATCCACTAACAATATTGAAACCTGCTTGCTACAGTCAGTCTGCTTGGGGGCCATAAGGGCTCCATGATAACAGTTATGTATGTTGATTTTATGATACCAGTTAAGGATTAAATGTCTCTTTGGAATCAAATTCAATTAAAAAATCTTAAATAAACTATGCATTATGTTCCATATTCAAATCTTGTATGTACTTAAGTTCTACAGACACAAATACTAGAGTCAGATCACAAAAATATTATACAGTAGTCTGCCAGTTAAATGACTCACCTAATACATGTTCTCCCGATGGTAAGCCAAATCTGTATCTTCTTGTGTCATGACTTATTTCTTCTCTTTCAATTAATGGAAGCGAATATTTTGCCGACGAGTCTTGGAGTGCTACCTTTTTCTTTTTACTGGATTTCCTCCAGGGCAAAAAGAAAGATGCCATTACAACCGCGGTTGCTATAACACAACCTAATCCAACCACTAATGGAATATTCTGAAATGGTCAAAGAATATAATAGATACATAATTGTAATGCTGACTATATTTATGCATACATTTCAAAGTAATTCTATATTTGGCTGTTTGTCTTTCAAAATTTATAATACTCTACTAATTAATGATCTCAAAGCCACAAAATGTCACTTTTAAATAATTATTTGCATCATTGGTATATTGAATAAAGACTAAGAGGAGTTAGTTAATCTTAATGCCTTGTATATACAGATGATAATTGTCTCGGTATTATTAGGGACAAGTGAGCTATGACTCATTTCCTACAGAGTATAATGATGCAGGTACTTTACTGACAAATCTTTGAGATTGGAAATCAATGCCTCATCTGTGCACACGCACCACAACTGTTAAACGTCCAGCACATGAATGAAGAAATCACAAAATATACATACACAATATGTATTTACTTAACAAAGCAAATGCAGGTCAAAAACTGTTACACCGTATATTTCAACTGATCTACTAACCAATCTCTGAAATGTTTTCAACCAAGGAAATACCCAATATGGAGAGATTATTTTGATTAAAATATGACGAAATGTGATAAATGTTTAAAATATGATAAGGATTTGATTTTAAAAAATTCCCCTAACAACAACATAAAGGCCAAGCGAGAAAGTTAAATACTAGGAGTCCATAACCATCGGGCAACAATTATATTTTATATTTGGATTCAGGATTTAAATTTATAGTTGAAAATAAAACATGCTCCAATGATTTTACAATCACTAATGAAATCGTGCTTCATCACTAAAAATACGTGTTTATATTTCACCTTGAGATTTGGACAAAGCCAAATAAAAAAGAAGACAGGACATTCCAGTTTCTTCCCTTAACTCGTTTATGTTCATATTTAGCAATGGTTATTTTCAAAATGCTCTTATATTATTTATTATCTTACAGTTATAGCTGAAACAAATAAAATAAAGAAATGACATTCTATTGTCTTTTCCTTTCCAGAGTGAGGTCATAATTTTCCTTCCAAATTTTCGTTATTGTTGGCAATATTATATTTTGTTAGGTTTTATTTAATTAAAGCTTAATTAATATTTTTAAAAAAGGCAATTGATATTGTGTAACTTAATCTATTTTTTGTACATTTCCATTAGTTTAGTATGTTTAGTTTCATTAGTCATTATTGAAAACATAAAAATACACTATTCTGGATATTTTTTAGAAAATATTTAGAGTTGTTGCATTCAGGAAAGAATTTTGCAATAATTTTTTTTTTTAAGTAAACACAAAACATTAATTCAATATGTAAGCTCATCTCAATATTGGTCAAACTAAGTGGCGTAAAAAATATTTTTTATATTTATATTTTATTATATTATTTATTTGTATTATATTTGTACAAATAAATATTTAACTTTTAATTGTGGATAATGCTGTGCTTACTACAAAATAGTACATTGATGAAATAAAACAGGACGTTGCTATTTACATAATTGGATATTGCTGTCTTTGCTACGATGTTTCAGTCTAAAATTCACATCAACTCTCACTTTAGGGGTTGAATGATGATCATTGGGTTGCGGATATTGCTGTTTTTGCCTTTAATTAATAATGATTTGGAAACATGATTTTGGAAGGGATAGAGATATATTTCCTATAAAATCTTCGAATTCAGTACATTCAAAATTAGTAATACTCGGTGACTGCATTCAAAATATTTTTTATTTTTAGATAATGCTGCCTATGCTTTCATGCCCCTCAAATATAAAACATAAATATCACTACTGTATAACTGTGCTTTTTAAACAGATTTTAAGTTCTGGCAAAAAACAAATATTCTATTGCTACTGAAGAGAAAATATATATTTTTATATATTTCTAGTCATGAGATTAGATGAGATACTTTAATCACTGTAGTACTTACTGCCTTATCACTTTTATCATTGCTGATAAGAACTAAAATAAATTTATACAGAAGTTACTTTTAATATATTAATGTATTCATAAAAAGCTAGCAGTTAAGCAATCGGTTATCGCCAATTACTTGTTACTAGGCCCTGCGGGCGACTGTATTGGCCGCTGCGTGGAACAGGGTTTCCGAGTGAAGCATCCTGCAAAAGAACCCTTAACAGAGAAAATGAAGAAGATTAAACTTGGGAGGATTGGAAACGAATAATATTCTTTAACAAATTAAAATTCTATTTGTTTAGTCCAGATGGATAGTTAGCCTAGTTAGTTAGGATAGGATAGCCGCAAAATCGACGAAAGATATGAACATAATTGCTTTACCCGAACTATAAAGCATTCACCCTAAGTTGTGATATGAGGGTTTTACAGCTTGGGTCCGCTGCACATTTTCTGTGGTACTACAAATCTCACTCAGTACAAATCGGTCTTGGAAGATTGCATTTTAAAACAGTTGAAAAGCAGTTAACGTGCCATCAAGCACGTCCTGTGAGTATCTTTATTTTTTCATTGGAACTTTTGTGGCTTGATTTGGTACTTCTGAATATCCTGGTACACCACTCTGGCGCATTTGCGCTCTGCCACTCGCTGCTCGTGTTGTACCCGAGGCCTTACAGTATAAAAATTTATTTTGAAACATTCTTAGTCATCTAAATTCTGCATATTGTCAGAAACGTATCGTATTAGCAGCGAAATAAACATGATGAAAATATCCCAAATAACCATAAATTTAATAAACTGGATTTGGGATATTTTGAACTGATACCAAAGTTCAAATTTGTGCTGACAGCCTTGGACCCGGCCCGCAATGTCGAATGATGATGTAATCATTGCAGTTGATCAGCTGCTCCGCATCAACTGGGTATAACCCCAAAAACTTAAGTATTGAAGAAAAATATACAATAATAAGAGGACTCTTTATTTCAGGAATTAAATACAGGTAAATATAGATGCACACCAAGAGTAAATGTAACTATATATTCATATACCTGGTAAGTATATGTATATTTTGTTAACATTTTAATACCATAATAACTTGTAACCGGTCAAAAATGACGAAACATTGGTCCGCGTCTTTGCTAAGCCATAGTATATATTTATAGTATCTTTTTGTCAGTCCACGGAGAGCCGGCGATAGCATCACGCATAGAGCGGCCAGTTCGGGTTTGCTGGCCCAGGGTTCAAGTCCCATCTTCGGCCGTTTAATTTGGTTTTTTTAGCCATGAATTCAAACGAAATTACGGACGTTACACAAAGTTACGGATGGACAGACAATGAAATTATGTTTGATAAACGATTTTTTCTCTGTAGTTACACATGATAGACATTGAATAATCACACTTGTAGGCAATTTTAGGTGTTGGGGAGACCGTTTTGAATATAAGTAATATAATGAATGAGGGGTGTAAAAGCAAAGGCGGCAATATCAAAAAACAATTAAAAATGTTTAAAGTGCAGTCACCGAGGATAATTAATTTAAATGTACTGATTTCGAGATTTTATAGGAAATGTATCCCTTCCAAATGTTTGTCAACATGTTTGACTATTAAAAGCAAAGGCATTTCCATAGTCTGGAATTTTTATTTTTAAATAATAATAAGGTGTTTTTATAAAACTAACTTTTATTAAGAGAGTAAAGCCTCAAAACACGAGAATATACTATTTAAAATCATCTCTTTATATAAATAGAAAGCGTTTTAAAATGAACAAAACACTTAAAAATTTCTTGCAAATTTAAAACACTATAACTTTATTAATATTAAATATTTCTTGATTTCCTTAGTAAAAATTCTAGATAATGAAGTACTTTATACCTATAAAAAAACATATTATGCGTACATATAAATATTCATTAAAAATTAACGCCGCCTAGAACACTAAAAACGATTTTTTGGCCGCGGCCTGTCGATTAATGCTTATATTTTATTAATTATTATAAATAAAGTCCAGTTTATTACTTTTATATATGTAATAACAAAGGTTCTATCTAAGTTATTCCCCTAAAAATTGCATCCTAGAGCATACATTCTAATATAAATGAATAATAAAAACCCACATTTTCGTAAAAAAAAAGCTGAAATATGCATTTGCAGTGAATGTGCCGCCTTAATACTTAACAAACCTGCAAGTTTTATTTTGTTGTCTCATGGTGGCAGATAAAATTGTTTTGAGCTACATAGGTACACACTGATGGTTACCTATGGTAAAAAGTAATTGAAATAGTTGGTTATTTTAAAATTAAGTGATTTCGCATGGAATGACTCTTATTTTAATTGCAATTACAGGAATCAAGATCGAAAAAGATTCATGTTCATTTTTTTGGTTCAAAATAGCCTCCCAATATGTGTAAAAGTGTATTGATTCAAGAATATACTACGTATTATTATGTGTTGCAATATGATCTTTTTATATTATTGACACACACTCACGAAGTTTCATAAAATCTCTTTTATACGGTAAAAAATTTTTTTGATCGAAATAAGCTGGAGTTTGGAGTCTGAGGTTTGGACCAATAGTTAGGTACGTACGACACAAAAAAATCTGGCATTTGACGAAAACATTCCGCATAAACTGTGAATAATTTTTCATTCCGTATACAATGGTAAAAAGATTCGTAAATCATGATAGTAATATTTTTAAAAATTCCCAACAAATAATAATAGAAAACCAAATATTATTGTCTTTAAGATGAACATTCTTAAAACAAAAAATCCTTCATCAAGGTTGCGCGAGTACCTGCCTAGGTTTACATTGACTATAAATAATGCACGAACATGCCACCAACTGACCTTAGGAGTCATGTCGAGGAGACCGCGAGACCGAAAAATTATTAAACTAATTGACGAAAACAACATTAATTATCATATAATTTGTATGCATGCAAAAGCATTGATAAATTAATTTACTTACATTACTGTCTTTTGTCTCATCCATTTTAAATAAAAGTCGAGGACTTTTAAATCAAACGATCCAAAAATTACAATTCGTTGTAGTAAAATAAAGCTAAACTCACGCGCCGCGACAAGCGAATCCCGCTCCGTAAATGGAGACGAACTAAAATGCACGTCGAACGAAACATGTAGAATTGTTATCGAGCTAAATAAACAGGCTGCCAGGTCGAATAAAAATTAAAGGTCAATATATAATATCATGTTAATATAATAAATTAGACAAATAACAAATTTATAATCTTGATAATTCTTGTAAAAAATAAATAACATCAATAATCTACACTTACTAGTTTTACGGGATCAATATTAAATTTCAAGTCACGTGAAGTATTTTTAATTTTAGAACCAGTCTATGAGATGTTGAGTATTCAGGGGCTTTAAAACGTTTTTTTCATAGTTAATAGATAACGATATTTTAAAAATTTGTTTCCACCACAGACCACCAAAATATAAAGATATTAACTAACATCAACTTCTAGGTCTACACGGTCTGGTTCCAATACGTTTGACTTGTTTAAAAATTACTATGATCTTGCAAATTTTAAAACAATTATGAAAAGGTAATTATAGCTTCGTCTCTATATCTATATGTGGGGTATAAAAGCAAAGGCAGCAAAGTAGCTTGTTGGTCTTATGGTTAGGACTCTCGCCTCGTGACAATAAGTCTAAAGAAGGGTTTTAGTTCATTTCTGTACAATTTTATACTCTCCGGTTTTCGCGTATGTTTGGAAATGTTTATAAATCGTCGATGCAGCATTAAAATTAACGTTGTTTAAATAAATATGAGACTTACGTTATGTCCAAGTGTACATTTAGTAATACTTAAAAATGTATATATCTTGCGAGAAAATAAAACAGATTATTTGTAAAGAAATACGGCGAAGCTGACGACTGGAGTTCTCTATTATTACCATGTTGCAGACCTATTCTGAAAATAGCAATACTGCTGTTTGGTGAAATATTCGAAAACAGATTTACGACAGTTCGCCTTGCCCCAACATTCTAAAACAGACGGGACGTATTTATTTACGCCCGTGTAATTACTTAATCAATATACATTTACGACTTTTGTATTTTTAGATAAAATAAAGATATTTGAACAGTAGTAGTGAATCTACAACATGATTAATGGGAATGTGGAGTATAAGGGATTTCTAAACACTTGTTATTAAAAAACCAAGACGGGAAGCAGAAATTGCATCCTGCGTTTCTATGTCTACACTTTTCAACACCAAACAGATATACAGTAATGGCATATACCAAATACATCATTTTAAATCACAATAATTACATCAATATTTTGTTACACATACATGGATTGTCAGACCTCCACGATGCCTGGTTGTTCTAAATGTACATTTACATTTGACGTCGAAGCGACACGTACGTCAGATTTCTATCATCACGCAAACCAGTCATTATGATCTGGAGTTTCGGTTAAAACAAAAGTGTTTGATGAATATTGTATAAAATAAGTATCTACTAATTTCTTCATCGCAGGAGTTCAAGTATCAAATAAAAACAAATATTTTCGTCGTAATGATAGAAACATTAACATTTGGCAGATGTCATATATTTTTTAATGTTGGGGAAATAATCACCATTATAACGACCCTGCTGCTGTATGAATAAGGCGGTTTTTAACTGGCGTTTGCACAATGCTTTGTGAAACGCGAAAATTCCTCTCGCATTTCTCCGTTTATGTTTGATTTAAACTATGTATATATATTACAGCCAGAGTTCGAAAAAATCCGATTTTTATACTAAAAAATTAAAAAATTGGATTTTTTTATATATATCCGATACACATATATCAAAAATGGATATATATCCAAACTTTTTTTCTCCTTTTCTGCACCGGTCGATTGATACAAACTCGAAGTAATTAGGAAATTTATTTTTTATTTTGTACATGAATTATTATTTATTAAATAAATTAACTGCATACTGAAAAAAACTAATATATGCAATTATTATACATATATAAGTTATAAAAGTTGTTCTTTCTAATGTAGTGTTATGGGTGTTTGTTTCTTTGTGTGAAATAAAACATGGATTATATGAAACAAATTAAACTAAAAAACAATCGTAGCACTTTTTTAAAATATAACTAGCGCCATCTATTAACGACCGCAAAAAGTTTTTTGGATATATATCAAAAATAAAAATTAAGCCATAAATATCGTGATATATATCATGATATATATATCCGCTGATATATATCCTCGAACCCTGATTACAGCATTTTAAAAATTGCTATCTTTGACTTGAAAAACAATTTGCATCCGTCGAAAACAATAATATTATTTGCAAGCAGATTTGTGGGATTATCTATTCGGGCCATTAATCCGTTTCATTAAAATAAACAAAATATAATAAATCGTTATTATTATCGGGTGGGTAAAATTTTACTGTAGTAATTTATTTAGTAAATTTGGTTCATTCTTGTTGGCAATGTATATCAATGATGTGTCGTCCCTTGGCACTAGTGGAGTTAAATTGCTACACACAAATATTATGTAAAATGTTTTTTCTATATTAATCGGTAAGATTATAATTTTATCGTACAATCTGGCAACTATTCACGAACGGTAACAAACAGAGCAATAAATTGTTATCTATGAACAATTGCCTTTTTTTGGGACAGATTTTGTACCTATACGGTGAGATTTCTATCTATTCTTGTTCTTTGGTAACAAATCATCG
>JADDOH010011800.1:0-27289 GCA_016648135.1 Agrypnia vestita
ACATGTCCTAGAACTGAATCGTGGACTATAAGACTACAGGAATGCAGGAAGATGTATCGTCCACAATATGTTGCTGGCAAAGAATGTTACGCTCACCTTGGAGTTTTCACGAGTAAATATTAAAATTGAGAATCATCTGTCTTCTATTGCGCAATTGAAATGCTTTGGCCCCAGCAAGGTGAAAGGAATACCAGAGTTTAAGAAGATAGAAGACACCTTGTGAAGGCTTCTAAAAATGGGTGATTAAAGGTGATAACTGCTTTGACAAGAGCGCTGTGGAGAAGTCCACAGAAGCAAGATTAAGATGGCAGTTGTTTTTATTTGAACTGAATCCAGCAATATTGTGACAATTATTAACGACATAATCGTGCCCTTTGAACATCAAGATATCACCTGGAAAGTACTGTGATATAACACAGTTTGAAAGCACAAAACTATTATAAGAATTTTGATCAAAGTGTCCGATAAGTCAGTATCTTGTTGTTACAAAGTCACTATTTCACAAGAAAGAGACAAACCGGACTAATAAAATATAAATATTGTCAATAACGAATCAAAAAAAATGATTCGTCTAGACTCCGTAAGCCCGAATGTCATGGAGACAGATCTTTTGAGTACGTGAGAGATGTACTTTTATATGGAATTGAAAAATGGACGTTCACTAAAATAATAATGAAGCTTGAAGCTTTTGAGAAGAGGATTTACGGATGGCTTCTAAAAATCAGTTGGATTGATAGGTTCACTAACGACAATGTGATGATTCTCATCATTCAAGGCAAAATTGTAAGCAAAAGAGGCCCTGGAAGGCGGAGGATGTCCTGTCTAGAATGAGTCCCAACCTTTGTCTTCCCAATCTTTCTGTACGGTGATGCACAAGACTCTGAGATGATAGAAGAGCAAGAAGACAGATGCTCTGAAAATGTGCCGCATGGTCGCCTCTCTTGGACAGACCGCCGAAGAAATATAGACGAATATACAAAAACATATACTAGGGACTGATGATCAAGACTCTTCATTTGAGTTCGCGTAAAGTAATTCATAATGAAATATATATCGAGCAGTTTCTATGCAAATGATCAGATACGAGAACACCGTGAAAAAATAGTCGTTCTATGGGATGGTGGTAGGAATCAGATCTCGTGGAAGTTCCCCACACGATGACTGGTTGATGTTGTAGAGCTGCACTGAAACTACTAGTCGCAATCGGCTACTCTCAGTGAGAGAAAAAGGAAAAGGATTAAGAAGAATTAGGGAGATGCGATAGTGGTGTATATAGTTAAAAAAAATCGTAAATAAATTATTAAAAATCATATGTAAGTAGCTACTTAAAAATTATCTGATGAAAACGTTCTGAAAGGGCACTTGAATATTTGTCGAGTATTATTTTCAAAGTAAATTAGAATCACGATTCGATAAGGAGATAGAAAAAGCTTACTAGGAGCTTCTATACTATTTTGAGCGTCACCTTTTTTTCTAAGTAAGTATGATTAAAAGTATTTAGATAAATTATTACTGTAATGATATTTTACTGTAATGAATAATTAACTCCAATTAGAAGGTTCGTAAGTGTTAACTTTTGCGATGTTTCATTTAGTGTAATGTCATCATTATAATTATAATCTAGCATCTTATTATATAAAATCGAATTAATGTTGTATCAAGATTATTAACGTAGTGATTTAGGAGCTTCTGACATTGTTATCTGCCAACAATCAATTGCCAAATTGAACAATACGACTATCTCTAGTTCGGTAGTATTTAAAACAAACTGAATTCAAATGTTTACTTGGCAATTTTGTTGGTAGCATAACAAAACCGTTGTTACCGCTGTTATAACATATTCCGTTTGTTTTGTTTTTGATAAAAAATATTTAAAGTTGACTACACAATCGTGTACGACATTTAGTTGGGTAAACACAATTATTCTAACGCGCATAGATGAAATAAAATGTTACAACTCCATACGATAATCCCGTGGCTCGGTATTCGACATGCAGTAGTTGTCTACGGTTATTGACAGGCAGATGACATCAAAAATATGGAATATATTGTATGTGTAACATTTGACGACGCCTTATTATATCTGTCTATTGGAAGATGACGCCGTATTATATCTGTCTATAAGATAGTACATTCGAAGTATCATATTCAGTATTAATTGCAAACTATACTTCTTTTGACGGATGTATTGTATTTGTAACATTTTTCGACGGTGTATTTGATATTATAGATTACATATCCATTGACTATCCTTTGTAAATTATCCTTGATTGATGGTTATATTGCATATTTTACAATTGTCGATGACGTATTAAATATCTTTGTCTTTTAAACTGTATTTAATATTTAAAGTTTCATATACAAACTGTGGACAATTATGATTGTATTCTTGATATTGACGTCACGGGATGTAACACATTTGATTTCCTATTTGGACATCTCGTTATTCGGCAACTTACTATATTAGAGGAGAGGAAGGAAGTAAATATATTGTATAATATTTAAAGGTTTTTGCAACATGTAGAAAAGCAAAATACATCTATGTACTATTAATATTATTATTAAATTTAAATGGATTTATACGAACACCTGGCGATTTTCGAAATCGCTAAAGAAACACTATCATTGCGAGGGGATCGCTTGGACCCGACGATGCGTCGGGTGTTTATTTGTTTTGTTTGTAAATGTGGAAAATATAATCAACATTGTATGCACGCCGTCACGACACCAGCACTCCTGAAGGGATTTTCTTAAACACGTGCTGCAACAGCTCGTGGGCCTTGAGACACAAACTGAAGTATCACTGATGTGTCACTGACGTGTCACTGACGTGTCACTGACGTGTCACTGACGTGTCACTGACGTGTCACTGACGTGTCACTGACGTGTCACTGACGTGTCACTGACGTGTCACTGACGTGTCACTGACGTGTCACTGACGTGTCACTGACGTGTCACTGACGTGTCACTGACGTGTCACTGACGTGTCACTGACGTGTCACTGACGTGTCACTGACGTGTCACTGACGTCACTCGACCTGTTCGTGGTACGATGTTAACATTAGTACACGATGTTAACATTAGTACATCTGTAACAATCTAAAAGCTGTTTGTTGTTATTCATACAATAAAGATATTTTTTTCTGTGTTTATTTTCTTTCATTTTTATTACCTGTTCGTTTGTTACGTAAATACGTCTTTAAAATTGATTCGAGGTATGGGGTGCGTGTTCGGAAATAGGCCTGTCTTTGAACGTCAATGCCTCAGAAAGTATACGACGCAGGTGAAAACGCTCCATACCTCGGACCCATTTAAAATATTTTTTATGCATTCAAGTGTGTTTGTGATGCATTTGTACTTAATAATCATGATTTATAAATGTTTTTATTTGATTATTTTTATAAACTTTACTAAATTTGTTTAGTAATTAAATTAACTATTTTTTAACACAATTGTAAATTCGAAAAGAAAAGGTTTTAAGATAAAATTATAATTAATATTGTGTGTGTGCATCTTTGTTACATTTTCCCATTATACTGACCAATTGTAACACACTAAAATCTGTCAATTTGGTCAAATGTTACATTTACAATAATCATGTATTTTACTGGTTGTATAAACAGATGATTTATGTTAAATTGTACATTTTCTTACGGAAAAAAGCTGTCTTCCAGTTAAAACATAGCTTCATTTGGAGATTGTAAGCCCCTTGAATGACGTTAATTGTCATTATGCAGTGATCAAGCGATTAATCTTGAAATGCTAAAAAACATTGTTGTAATAGTCAAAAATTCTTACTAAAGTAACATTCGAATGGCAATTGTAAAAATGATTATAATTTCTAAAAAGATACACTTTTTGACCGACTTGACAGAATTTTATTGTATGCTGTGTTCTTTCGTTCATTTCTGTGTCAATTTTGTATATAACTATAGTGAAAAACTGCCAAGCGGCAGTGCGGGTGATATATTGTTAAAATAATCATACTATGCATGTTGCGAAACAATTACGATTGCTACTTTAACAATGATAATTATTATTGTCAGTATAACGTTACTTCAATTGGTACTGTTACAATAATAATCATTATTGTCGTTGTAACATTGACTGCGATTGTTGCAGTAACAATAATAATTATTATTGTCAGTGTAACATTAACTAAAATTGATACATTAACAATAATGGTTATTATTATCAGTGTAACACTGAGTATTATTGATGTCGTAACATTAACTACGATTGGTACTGTAACAATAGTTATGATTGTTACCGTAACAATGATAAAACTAACAAATCATACTTGACAGCCTGTAATGTTTACACTAAACATTTGTCAATAAATTAACTAACGAGTAACTAATTAGTTTTGATTGTTTGATTATTTGGAAGGCAAAATATTTTTATTTGACAACACTTGAGTATAGAAGTGACATGCACGCCGAAATGTACATTTTGCAGTTAAGCGACAACAACAATTCAACAATCATGTCGTAATTTAGCAATTCAACAATTATGTAGTATTTTGAATTGAGGTATTTTCTAAAATATGATTTGCGCGCTTTCGCAGCATCAGATGATCTTAAGACGTTAGGCCGTCGCATCAGAAGATGACTCTTAATATCTTGCAATACAGTTTCTTTCGGAATAGAAATAGGGAGATGGGAAAAACGTGGATTTTGCGCTTTTTAAATTTAACATTTGGAAATGTGAGTTTTCCTGTATTTGATAAATTAAATATTTTAATGTACGGTTTTGCAAAAAAATCTGATACGTATTTGTTATGAACTTCAGCAATATAGAATTAAATGAATCATCATAACATTATCTCTTTATAAGAAAACTAATGTTACATTATTATTTGAAACGTAACAATTATTTCGTGAAACGATTGGGCCCTGTAATTTGTAACAGCAGCATTGTTACACGGCACGTAATGTGACATTGTTTTGTGTAATCGCCGCACAACGAGCGCGTTACAAAGTGTGTAATGTTACATTATTTGTAATGTAACAAGAGACGAATTGTTTTACACTGATCATTCGACATGTTGTAGTTAGTTATAACGCATAATGTACCAAGGTGTCGTCACTCCAACAAGTTAATAGGACAATTGAGATTTTCAGTGTAGATATTTGAAAAGTGCTATTTATATAATAAAAAGGCCTTCAGCAAATTTTATAAATAAAATTATACTTGAATTATTAAATAAACCAGAATTGAAAAAAACACACTATAGAAATTTTGTTTGATTTTCCACCTCCTTCATAAAAAAAAAAGAAAAAAACGACACGTCTCAGATATGTATTCCCCACCACCTCTACATACAATGTGTTTATCTGTTTTGAAAAAGTTTATTTTTAAAATCTTCCTGGTAAAGAACTCAATACCCGCAAATCATTAAAATAGATGGTAAATAAGAACTCTGTTATCCCTGCATTAGTAAAGTACATTTTATATTTTACGACTCAAGTTTCGAGAGTATCAAAATCTCATAGACAGGTGAAGTATTAGTATATTATTATTAGTTGATTACTTCACCTTTACGTGAGAAGTTCTGATACTCTCGAAACTCGAGTAATAAAATATCCCCGATAATAATAGTTTCGTTGTCCGCCCGTAACTTCCTAGAATCCAATTTCAAAATTGCTATTAAATTAAATGAAAATATTTTCTTTATCCTTTTTAAATAAAATACTCTGAATTTGATATTTTTTATTATTTAGATTTTCAATATATTACAGATTAATGAAAATTAAAACTAATAAGCGCATCCATTACCTACTATATCGCATATGTCATTGGTATTAATCATCAATCAAAATATATAACTCTCCATCTAACAATGTCCGTCACTAACGCTACCGGATGACAAAAAAATAATTATAATTCTCTGCGTAACAGTGTCCTTCACTAACGCTATCAGATGGCTCAAACAATAATGAAGTATAAGAAGCAAAAAAAAGCGTAATGTCCACCACTAACTTTATAAAGCTGTTCTCACAGCCTTAACTGACGGCCGAAGTATATTATAAAAGTACGTCATTTTGACGGGTTATAGCTATTATAAATATAATTAAACTCATGTAGACATAACAAAGTGTAAGATTATCATAAAGTACCTCCACAATGTTAACTAATCCATAATATATCTGAGAAGTCGATGAAATGTGAAAATAGCAGTTTACAAATTGTTAGCGCCGTGTAACACTTGTAACCCGGTTAAGGGGGGGGTAAGGCTAATTCGTACAAAAAAAGGCATGTTTTTGTGAATTTTTTGTAACGACATAGTTAAAATCTCTTTATTAAAACCGATAGTAAATTAAAGTATGACATTTGAAGAATATTGTGTAAAATTTTCAAGAAGAAATATTAAAAAATACGGCAATAGAAGCAATTATTCGGACGTGTCTCGGAAAAAAGTAGAATTGCGGTGTCCATCATAACTTGGTGCTAGATCATCTGTAATCAAAAAATCAAAGTTCATTCGTTAAATAATAGGTTTTCCCAGGTAACGCTGGGAGGGTTTTTTGAAATTTTAATTTTTCAATTTTTTGGAACACTTTGAAGGGAAAAACGAGATTTTTTGCGAAAAATATCGACTAATTTGTTATTAAAAAAAAAATTTAATAACAAATTTGAAAAAAAGTCTCCAGCGTTACCTTGTAAATTATGTACAGAAATAGTGTTCAAAATTTCAAAAGGATCGGTGCAGTAGTTTTGAAGTTATGATGGACACCGACATTGAAAACGTGAGATGTGGGGAAAACGCTTTAAAGTTTTGCACATTGTAAAATTCAAAATAAAACTCAACACTTATTTTATACTTACACATAATCGTCGATGCCATGTTCACACAGCAAAGAGCTTTCATCATCAGCATCTTCTTGTCCTTGTGTACGCAAAACTCTTCCAATACAATAGCACGTCCGGTAGTCCTCAGGTGAGCGCGTCTCTCAGCTGCCCGAGCAGGTATAGAAAATCAGTCTGAGTGTCGCTCAAATGTTCATAATTTCGTCAATTTTGCTCCGATTGACTTGAAATTTTGACACAATATTCTTGCGATGTTATACATTCATTTAAAAAAATTAAAAATAAAATGGAAAAAAAAAAGTTAAAAAACTTTCCCCCCCCTTAAGTGAATCCCCGCTCCCCTCTCCTCCTCATAGCTCAAACCGCCGCTAAAGCAAAAACAGCTGTCGAACGCGACCGCAAATCAACGCGCCTACCGCCGAAATACCGCTTGCCCAAAACCAAAAGATTTAACCAACTTTCGCGAGTGTTATTCTGCAAATTACGCCAGAAAATACCTCGCCGCTTGTTGTACGGGAAGATAGAATCGACAGGAGAAAGAAGAACCGGCAATCCCAGAATACGAAGGTAAGTGCTTGCCTCCTGTCCCAGCAATATTATCTTCCAAACACAAATAAATATTTTAAACAAGATAAAAACTAACCCATAAAAACCAAGTTTTTATTATACCCCCTTTCTTATTTAATCAGGTTTCGTGTCTCTACAGCACGCGTCGGAGTCATTACTCAGTTCTATGAAAAAACGATTAAAAATTTGAAAAATCCAAAATCATTCTATAATTATTAATTTTTTTTAACGAAAATTTGTTAGATCATTTTTATCATTATTAATATTACGGGAAAAGGGTTAAAAATCGATTCAAAGTTTTTGCGTCAAGCAAGCAGACGCTACGAGTTAAAAGAAAGGAAGTAAAAAACTAACCCATAAAAACAAAGTTTTTACAATACTCCCTTTCTCATTTTCGGGTTTCGTGTCTACCATATGCGTCGGAATCTCCATAAAACTTACTGAGTTGTATGAAAAAGCCATTAAAAATTTGAAAAATTCCAAAATTATACCATAATTATTAATTTTTTTAATTTTTATTTATTTTATTTAATTTTTAATTTAATAGATCTTCTTGATCGTCGCCACGAGTCTACTTGAAAAGTTTCAGCTCGATTGGTTCACGGGAAAAGGGTTAAAAATCTATCCAAAATCTTTTCGTCAAGCAAGCAGACGCCACGAGTTAAAAGAAAGGAAGTAATAAACGACATGCGTGCGACCTATCGTGACGCGCTGTAGAGACGCGGGCTGACACTGTCCGCACCAAAGGACTCCTCAGAACAACTGAAATGAAAGTGCTGAGATCCATTTCTGGAAAAACTCTACGTCATCGTGTCCGAAATGTAGGCGTAAGGAAAACCTGCATAATAGAGGACTTGGCACTATGGAGTAGATCCAGCAGGAGACTCTGGCGGGATCACGCAGCCAGGATGGACAGTGACAGACTCGTGCATACAGCAGCGAATGAAATCCCCTCTGGACGACGCCCACCGAGAAGACCACCAAAAAGATGGAGGGATAGCTGGACCTCGTCATCCCAGGAGGCGTAGTCTGTAGTTTGTCGATCTGTACCACAGATCGACAGATCTAATACACTGGAAATTAATTAGCGATTTATTAATCAATGATTAGTTAATTAATAAATTTTCAAAGTCACTTAACACAAATAAAACTTAAGGCTATTCCTAAATCTATACTATTTCGTAATATATCGCTTCGTCTATGAACACTTTACTGTCGCTGGGTAATATGGATTTCTCGCTCGTATAGCTTTGGCGCAGACGTTACAAAAATGATCTGTACTCTATTTAAGGAGCCAAACGTCACAAAATTTATAAAACTGGGAAGGCTTCTGTGGCTGGGTCATGTGGAGAGAATGTCCGAGCATCAAGCATCAAAGTCTCTGCTGAACTCGAGGCCAATAGGGCGAAGGAGCTTAGGAAGGCCAAAATTAAGATGGAGTGACAATGTCCTCAAAGACATCTCTTCCTTAGAGCTTCGAAACTGGAGAGAGCTGGCACTAGATCGAGATGAGTGGAGGAAAATTATTGAGGAGGCCAAGACCCACCAAGGGTTGTAGTGCCAAGAATGATGATGATGATGAGAATATTTAATTCTCGCGCATAGCAGTCGCTCTGGTTTATTTCGCCCTAGCCGTCGCCTCGCGGCTCGCGGCCGACTTCGCACCGAACGAACTGTCAAAACACGACAACTCAATACTATAAACCCAAATGCTGGTATTTTCGAACTTTCTAGATTATTCTAGTGTTAAGAAGAAGGTTGTCGTCGCTTCTCGATTCCAGGCGTTTCTCGAATATTGTAGATCACCCTAAATTGTTGTATACTGTTCTCGATCCTTCGATTGTGTTGTGACATTTCAAGGAATTCGAACAGTGCGCAATTTGTTTTGCTTGCCATTCCGTGACAATATATTATGTGACAATTTAACACAACAGTCTATTAGGGGAATAGCAAATTGGCAGTGCACATGTTCGGTATGTGAGAGGTAACGGGATGGACACTCGGCGCTTCTATAATATTTTTGTTTTCAAAAAGGTGGGGGTTTTCAAAAAGTCGCCTGATATGGTATCTGGTAGGTATCTAATAGTGATTTCAGAAATTAAAAATGCATATAAAATATCCCCTATGAAGGAATTGAACCCCGGTCTCCTATATTACAGACGGGAAAATTTTTGTCCTTATTTAACTTAAATACATTTTTACATGCTTTAATTTAGTTTCACTACACCTTGTAATAAATATTAGACCCTCTTTCTGAAGACCAACAATCGCTCTGAAATTTGGTTGAGACGTATTCCTGATGACAATGCAATAGTCATTCATGAATTTTACAAAATCATTATATTCAAGAACACATTCTTATTGTGAAGTTGCAATTTTTTCAGAACAAAGTTATGTGAAATTTAAAACCAAATTAATTAATCAATTAGAAAGACATACAGAAAAATCAAATGCACGAAAAAATATTTGGCTGCTACCGGGATTGGAACCACGGATCTCCTCCTATCCTATCTCCTCCTATGTACAAGGCCGCTATAGCGTAATTGGATAACGCGCCTGCCCCGGAAAGTAAATGTATCACGTATGTGTTATTCAAACACATAAGTTGATAAGCGAAAGCACTCAATTCATGTTTTTTTGCTGACATGTGAAATATGTTCATGCCATAAAAAATCTGCATCAATTAGGATGCCCGGGTTTTTGGTATATAGGTTATGGACTGATTGTTGATGTCAGTATAGGTTATGCACTGATTGTTGATGTCAGTATAGGTTATGCAGAGATTGTTGATGTCATCATAGGTTATGCACTGATTGTTGATGTCACTATAGGTTATGCAGAGATTGTTGATGTCATCATAGGTTATGCACTGATTGTTGATGTCAGTATAGGTTATGCAGAGATTGTTGATGTCATCATAGGTTATGCACTGATTGTTGATGTCAGTATAGGTTATGCAGAGATTGTTGATGTCATCATAGGTTATGCACTGATTGTTGATGTCAGTATAGGTTATGCAGAGATTGTTGATGTCATCATAGGTTATGCACTGATTGTTGATGTCATTATAGGTTTTGGACTGATTGTTAATGTCATTATAGGTTATTTTATTTTATTATTCATTTATTCATTAATTAACGCCCTATAGGGCTTTTACAGCAGAATATATAGTTTAAAGTTTTTTATTAACAGAATATATAGTTTAAAGAAAAAAAAACATGTAAACATAATAATGATATAATGAGGAAAGAAAATACTTAAAATACAGATACAAATATATAAAGATAAATATAATATAATGTAAAAAGCAAGTATATAAAAAGCAGAAACATAAGAAAAACATAATATAATAGAAATTTAAAAACAAAAAAAGTAATAATGTATAGTGAAAACATATAGCACAAGCTTTGAAAGTCATTTTATAATAAAAAATTTATATGACTGATTGTTGATGTCATTATAGGTTATGAAATGATCGTTAATGTCATTATAGGTTATGGCTAATTGTTGATGTCAATATAGGTTATGGATTGTTGATGTCATTACAGGTTATGGACTGATTGTTAATGTCAGTATAGGTTATGACTGATTGTTGATGTCAGTACAGGTTATGACTGATTGTTGATGTCAGTACAGGTTACGCAATGACTACAAGTTCGCACCATCAAGTTGTGTAGACGCCAAAAATGTGGTTATTCATGTATGTTGCAGCAGGTCGTGAAATGCCAGCTAAGCGTCATAGACTATCTGGAGATCTTCAGATGACGATGGACTCCTGAGATTCTGGTTATTATGCTAGAATGTTGTTATAAGCTCAGTGAAAGTAGGTTCGCATTGAATACTGCATAAAGAAAAATGCAAATATAAGGCTAGTAGGAAAACAATTGCGATTTATAACCTTTTTGGCGGAGTTTTGGCAATCCGCCAATGCGGTAGTACGTGAAGAAAAATTCCTACCCGACCGGAAAAATCTTCCGGTGTTTCAATGCGTGGTGTTGCGTACATGATATGTGAATCTATGTATGTGGGAATCTACCAACACAGGCAAAACATATATGGTAGTTAGTGACGGTATTTTAACCGGTGACACACTAACTGTTATTTGAGATTTGTATCTGATTGTATCGAAGATTGGTAATTGATTTTTCGGAATTCGGCGGGTAAAAGAGAAGAATTATATCTCAGTTATCAATAAAATCAGATACAAATCATAAATAACTGTACCATGTATGAACGGTTAAAATAACGTTTTGACCATCAATTGTGGTAGTTAAATATTACTCACAGTTAGGTACTGAGGTTAATTGAATACTGGGAATAGGTGTAGTGGTTGACAGGAATATTGCTGGTGAACGGCACAACGACCGCGGATGGAATGATGGATGGAAAAGGCGATGGGAAAAAAAATTCGTAATGCAAAAAAAAAAATATTAAAAAAAATTAGGAATAAAAGTGTGGCGCTCTATCCTCTCAGACTACCCCCACGGGGAAGTTGCGTGATGGTAAGTAAATTAAATTCAATTAAAATAATAATTAATTCAATTAATATTCCACTTTAAAATAAAGAGGTATCATTACCGGCTGCGAAATCTATGTAATTTCGCGAAAAGGACTGTACATGTTACTAGCATAGTCCCTTCAAATATATGAAAGATTTACAAATTTTGAACATACGAGTATATACAAATCTCTAAATTTGATAATGTGTGGATGTTCTTACGATGGATAGATTGATCACTTAAGATCAGGCAAGTTGTAAGCCCTGGACCATCCTGTAAAAGACTACCATACACGTTTCTCATATAAACAGCTTCTTCTCTGTGAGACTTATTCAATTTATCTTTACTTAAATTTATTTTATTCGGTCGTCCAACAGGGAGACATAATTGCTTGGTAGGACAAAATACAGAAAAAAAAAAGTTAAATGTCTCCCACAATTAAAGGATGACACAGATGGACATAAATTATAGACAAGTCATTTTGATATGAATGACATCAAACAATTTTACAATTTCATTTAAGTGATTGTTCCGAATTTCACTTTATCAGAAACATAAAAGGGTTCGTAATGTATATAATTCACATGGTCAGGGAGGGGGACGAGTTTCTAGTATCTGCCTCACCACTGAAACTGGTATAGCGTTCCAAAATTTTATTTTCATTTTGTCAAATAATTTCGACGACAAATTCAGGCCGTCAACAGCATTATTAAAACACTAAATAATGCACAGTTTGATACAACGAAGACGTTTAATCCGACCTCCACTTCAAACATTCCGAGAATCGATAACGAGACTCTTTAAACGAGCCCTTAACACGGGCAGAGGCTGTCAAACTCGGACAAAACTGTTTTATTAAAAAAATTATAATGTTCGACATAAACTTGATCTAATTCCCTCAAAACGTTCTCTTATTGTTTTCACACGCAAAAATAATATAATTTAGTGCAGTCCCTCTTACCGAATGGTATTATTGGGTGGGGAGGGGCTTATAAGTCCACCGCACAGCCATTAGTCGCAATACAAAAATTAATTACTGTAAATATATTTCAAGAATTTAATGTACCATCACTCACAAAAATATACAAAACAAACTCCCTATGCCAAATTTACAAAGATTATTTTATAAATAAATCTCATCCCTTAGACTGTATAAGTAATAGACATAGAACAAAGGGATAAATAAAGATACCAACTTTAAAAACCACCATGGCACAACATCATTATACATACTTGGGAGTTAAGAGTTGGTGCAATACATTGTCGCAAAATAAATTTCAAGAAAGGAGCATTCCAAAATACGAATAGTTTAAGAAAGAAGTCAAATCCTTGATTTTGGACAACGATGTATTGTAACAAATGGTTTCTGTATAAAAAATTACTACTTGTAAATAGTTTCTGCTTTTGTACTTTAATTTGGCTTGTAAATACTCCTCCCATAAACTCAAGCTTTGTCTCATATTATGGGGAGTATAATGTCTTTAAAATATTATAACATAGAATCAATTTATTATAAAAAACATTATTATGTACCTACTATTTAAATAAATATGATAAATAAATAAAATAATATCGTAAACTATACGCTAAAAGGAGAACAATTATAAAGAGCTACATCAATCAGAGACTTAGGGGTGATCATGATAGCAAATTATTATATGATGAACATATCGATTCCATTATAAGTAAGGCTCCCAGGGTTTTAGGTTTTATCATGAGACTACCTAAAGATTTAGATAGTCTAAGTGTAAGGACATTGAAAGTACTTTACTGTATTTTTGTCAGAAGTAAACATGAGTACGCATCGCAAGTATGGAATCCCCAGTATATTATGATCTATGTAAATCGCTTGGATCAAATTAAAAAAAAATATTCGCTTTCTTAACTTCAAATATAATTGCTATTCTGACGACTATGTCAGTTCATGAAAAAATATCACATCGGAAAAACGGTGATTTTTTGTGTTTATTAAAAATTGTATCGGGCAATGTTGACTGTCTTGAACTATTAAATAGACTAAAATTCCGTGTTGCTTGTAGGTCTCATAGATTCAATCCAATCTTTCACCTCGACTTTACTTCAACCAACCATCATCGCAATTCGTATTTTTTGAGGGTATACGATGCATTCAACAAATTGAATATTGATTTGTTTGAGTTCAGCCGAACAAGATTAAGAAAAATTTTGAGTGCAGAATTCTTTTCTGTAATTAAGTCTCTTTTGTTTATTTTTTTCTTTTCTAGTTGTATTGTTCTTAAGATGTTCTAAGATAATCTAAGTTTATTTCTATCACATATATTTGTTTTGTTGTTCTGAGACATTAAATAAGTATGCATGTAGTATGAATCAATTTAAATACTTTTGAATAATGTAGTGTAAGGACAAATAGTATAAATCAGCTGTCTAATTCTTCTTGTATACATTTTTATTTATCTTTTCTTCTATATTACTCACTCTCTATTACAATAGGTCATTCTTGTTGCTTGCTCACATGTTTTTTGCACTTAATTAGAATATTTCTAAAAGGAAATCTACAATTGGCCCTCTCATCATCATCATCATCACTGTTGGCACTACAACCCCTGGCGGGTCTTGGCCTCCTCTTCAAGAGTCTTCCTTCACTCATCTCGGTTTAGTGCCAGCTCTCTCCAGTTCCGAAGCTCCAAGGCAGAGATGTCTTTGAGGACGTTGTCACTCCATCTTAATTTTGGCCTTGTTAAGCTCCTTAGCCCTTGAGTTCAGCAGGGACTTTGGTTACCCGGTACAATATCCCCTTTAAAATAGTCCCCACCTGAAGCAATGGCCTTGAGCAAGCGTGGTAATCCGTTCCACCTCCGCACGCGACCTCCAATGGGGCTAGGTATCACTGAGTTTATTTCTTGCGATATTTCACTGCTCCTGCTCTGTACCGATAATGTACCAACTTTACTATATAATGACACTGGAAGAATACGAGAAGGACAGATTCAGAACACCAATACATCATGATTATACGACAAAACAAATAACGAATTAAAAACTTGAAATAAAAAAACAAATAATTGTTACGGAGACAGAACCAAACAGTGCGTAATTACAAAACTATTCAACAAGCCCGGATAAAATAAAAAATGTAACGGGACAAAATTTTTTTAAAAAAACATCAAAGAAATACTACAGTCAATTCTGAAGTGGATAGGAAAAGCAAAAATTAGTTTAATATTGTAGCTTATTATATAATATGTCAAAAATTAAGTACAATTAAGTAAAGAAATGTACATACACTTATTATAGTTAAATCCTTGCGTTTAAATTGTAGTTACAGTTTTGCGAGAGGTAATAAAATCTTACCCGATAAATATTATAGAGATGATGGTCTCAAATTAAAAACATTTTGGTATCCGGCGCTTCAAAGTCATTCTCGTCGCAGACTCCGCAGAGATAGTGATTAGACAACAGATGAATCATACACACAACACAATACAACACATCATGACTCCGGCACGGTATTGCAAGCCGATACTTCAACATTCACAACAACACATCAACCCTGATGATGGACCCTGCAATGGGATCCGAAACGTCGGCCCGAAAGGTCGTAACAACACGGCATAATACCCCGTTAAACACAAACTTGAAGATTCTGAGTGGCCGTGAAAACCTAAGAACATTCTTGAAAAAAAAAATGACCGTCTCGGAGACGCCCCACAGTTTGAGAACATCAGCTGGCCCCTCCCTTGCGTCACTTGACACCCCGCCACCCTCCGCCCCCCGCCGCACCTCGAGCTGCTCGAGGTGGAAAAACCTCGAGTACTTTTTGACCTTTTAATTAACATCGGACTTTGAAACCTCCGCGGAATTCCAGAGGGTTCCAGAAATAAAACTAGTCCACACGCTGGAATTATACTTCGTCCACTACACCGTACACGTTCGATAACACGTCGCAATTCTTCACACTTCTTCTTTGTGATCAAGGAGTTTGTAATTATAAGATTGATGCATAATAATCCTTGTATTATAACCATCAATGAAAACAAACTCCAATATACTATGCACACTTCGGGGGCATAGTCATCATTAATTAAGTACAAATACAGTTCTTATATATTTACATATCAGATTAACATTTTTTAAAACTACTTTATAGTCATGAAGGACCTCATCAGTGAAGAGAAGCTCTTGAGTCTGATGAGGGAGCTACAGTTCTTATTATAATATATAGGTAGTAAATACAAGTTATTTATTAATAAGGTAAAAAAGATAAATTGATAACGAAAGTATTGAAGTTATTTTGAAAAAAGCTATAGGTTTAAATGATTTATGAATTTAAGTTTGATTTTAGGAAAATTTTAATATTAGGTCCTTACATACGAAATCGGCGTTTAGTATGGGAGGAACATAAAGCCGATTTTTTTTATTATAATATATTTATTTAATCAAAGTATGTACCATTGCTATCTATGCACTTTTGCCATCTCATAGGTAGTTCATCGATCCCTTTACTAAAAAAACCATTCGGACGGGAATCAATAAAATCTTTGAAGGCGGTTTGGACTGCCCCATCGGAGTTGAATTTTTTCCTTTGCAAGAAGTTATCCAAATTTCGAAAAAAATGGTAATCTGTTGGGGCAAGGTCCGGAGAGTACGGTGGATGTCTTAGACATTCCAATTTAAGCTCCTCTAATTTGGTAGCCGTCTGTTGTGCAGTGTGTGGTCTAGCGTTATCATGAAGCAGCAGTGGCCTAGAGCGATTAACCAGCCTCGGTTGTTTAGCAGCGAGCTTTTCCATCATGGTTTGCAGTTGCTGACAATAGACATCTGCCGTAATCGTCTGGCCAGATTTAAGAAAGCTGTAGTGAACGACACCAGCACTAGTCCACCAAACGCTCACAAGTAACTTTTTTGGAGTCAATTTTCGCTTGCGGCATGGTTTGGCTGGTTCGGCAGGGTTCAGCCATTGCGATGAGCGCTTCCGATTATCGTACAGGATCCACTTTTCATCACAGGTAATGATTCGATTTAAAATCCCTTCATTATTGTGCCGTTTGAGTAATGCAACGCAGCAGTCAACGCGCGTTTGTTGATTTGCTTCACTCAATTCGTGAGGTACCCACCTTTCAAGCTTTTTCACCTTACCAATTTGCTTCAAGTGGATTAAAACAGTTTTATCACTAACACCGCCGCCTGCAGCTAACTCGGATGTGGTTTGCGATGGATCCGCTTCCACAATAGCCTTCAATTCTTCATTATCAACTTTGGTCTCCGGCCGTCCACGGGGCTTGTTCTGCAGGTCGAATTTCCAGAACGAAAACGTTGGAACCAAAAACGCACTGTGTTTTCTTTTGCGGCACCGTCGCCATACACATCATTAATCCTTCGAGCCGTTTCTGCAGCACTGGTGCCACGGTGGAACTCGTACTCGTAAATAACGCGATATTTCAAGTTTTTCATTTTGTAAACTGAGTGATGCAAAGAAAAAAACAATTGAGGAAAAAATAAATGAATTATAATTTTCAAAACACAAATACATGAGTAAATAGCTGCATAAATTTGGATTTGGAATTCCTAACCAAAGAGAAGATATTTGAGATCAAATTTGCCAGTACGGCAAAACGCCAATTTCATATGTAAGGACCTAATATTTTGATTTGCTCTGAAGGGTTACTGATGCATAGTTTCAGCCACGATGTTCTCCTTCTTGCAAGGCCCCAGCTTCCGGAAATCTTTTCCTGCATTTATGAAATGCAAGATCTCGTACTTCTCTGGATGCCTTATCTTATGTCAGAGATATTTAATCTTTCAGATTTTTATTGTTTTCAACGGAACCATACATAACATCTTCGTTCCTAACTCTGTCCATCCAGTTTATTTATTAAGGAATCTTAACAGTTTTTTAAACATTATAGTATAAAAGCATAGTGTTCATTTCATAAACCAATTAAAAAGATTCACAGATGTTAAGAACAAAGTTAGATAAGATATTTTTAAGTTAATTATTTTTAATTAAATTAATTAATAGTGGTAAGCAACAAACAAGTGACTGAATGTGAAAAAATGTAAAAGAAGAAATGAGTTAATTAGTGGGCGAAAAAGGATAAGGAGGTAGGAGTCATGTTAGAGGTGGAGGAAGAGAAGATTAGATGAGTGATTGGTCAAAGTGAATTTAGTACATGTAATCTAAAGCATTCTTTTAAATTAATTATTTAAATTAATTTAAATTAAAAGGCGGCCCTCGTAGTGCAGTGGGTATGACACTGGCTTCCCACACCGAGGTTTCCGGGCTCGATTCCCGGTGAGGTCACAATTTTAATCGATGTGATTTACTCAAGCCTGGGAGTTTTGTGATGTATTTCGCTTCTGTAATTGGGCCGCCTGGCCTATTGAAGCGAAAAAATAAAAAATAAAAAATAAAACAATTCTATAAGACAGATGTTGAAGAGGTCAATATCATCGTTATTATTGAAAGCTTTGCATGTGCGATATAAAAATGTATTTTGTGTATGGGATGTTCTATTTCTCGGAACATGGAAGAACACGTTCCATCGGGTTCGTCTGTAGGGAACATGAAAAGAGATTAAGTCCAGTTACAGTAGAGATATCCTCTCAGTAGTTTCAATAATATTATTAGATCAGCACGTGCTCTCCGATGTTCCAGAGTTTTTTTAAATATTCTTCCACAGACCCACATCTCGAATGCCTCAAGTCGCCTTATCAATTCTTCGGTAAGCATCCACGCTTCCGCTCCATAAAGCAATACTGAGAACACGTGGCATCTAACCATTTGCATCCGTATTCGAAGGTTGAGATCACGACTGCAGAAGATATTTTTCACACGGATACAGGATGCACGAGCTTTTGATTTCAACAGAAGGGTGCCATCTCTCATTTATTTAAAAAAAACAGGAAGGAAGACGGACGATTTCCCGGGTGAAGAGTGTGGTGCAACATTCGTCCTCTTCCACAACCGTCAGAAGGACCTGGTCATCAAAGTCCGAAGATCCACCCTTTTCTGAAATGTCTAGCCTGGTATCCCCAGCTTTGAAGCCAACAAACCACTCTGTGCATGCCCATTCGCCCAAACCTCCTTTTATTTTTTAATTTTATTTTTTATTTATTTGAATTGAAGCTTATAATGCTTAAAGATGTTTTACAAAGTAAAAGATTAAAGCGTTTGCTCCATACATCTATTAGTCGCTTACAATAATATCTATAAAATTACTTACTTAAAGGTGATGTTTTTGTGTGTGTGTGTGTGTGTGTGTGTGTGTGTGTGTGTGTGTGTGTGTGTGTTTGTGCATTGTACGTTGGGTTAAAGCCTATGAAACCATTATTTTAAGTTTTTGCTTAAGAATGTACTTTGTGTCTGCGAATAAGTCTATGCCAAGGGAATTCCCGTATTGCAAGAGTAAGTTTATGATTCTACTGATAACCGAGTTTTTTGCGGCCAGAGTTTTATAGTTTTTGTGTCGGAATAGAGTTGTATGTCGAGAAAATAATAGGTGTACCCGCAAGTAATCAATTATTTTCGTGTGGAATGTTTGCTTCAATCAAGCTCAGTAAAGTGAACGTGTAAAGACGTGTTTTATACGCAATATTTATAATCCGTGGTCTTGTGACTTGTGACAATTAAATTTAAAAAAATTTATTACTCTGTTGTAAAATGGCGGACAATCAACTAACTTAGAAAATTTACGTCATTGCATGCTGTTTCATTTTCTATCGGGTGTCAATGCAACGGTTGCAACAAAGAACATTTGTGATGTGTATGGAGACATATTGAAAGTAAATAAGTGCCAACGTTGGTTTAGAAAATTTTCCGATGGTGATTTTGACTTGTCTGATAGCGATCGAAGTGGGCGCCCCGTAGGGTTTGATAATGACGCTTTAAAAACACCTAGAAGCATATTTTTTTAAAAGTCTACCAACAAGATGGCAAAAGGTCCTAGATAACGATGGAGATTAAATCGATTAAAAATAAAATTAAATGTACTTAAATTCTTTTTTGTTGCCACTTAAATATTTATTTATTTATTTCAACGGTTACAAAACCTATTACAGTAATTTGATGTACTAATTACCTTATAATATAAAATGAGAGAGTAAGTAAAAGCAAGTATAAGATAATAAAGATAAAATATGTAGATACAGAGTTAATATAAAATAATGTCTAAAATAAGCATAAAATAACAGAGATAAAAAAAAAATACAGAGTAAATATACAATAACAAAAGTATTAAGAAGAAGTTATATATATTCAATAGTATGAAAAAGTTAACAATTGTGAATTAATTACAATTTACGAAATTATGTAACAACAGAGTTAGAAACTAAAATGGACTGCCTTATTTCTCTAAGAAGTATTTATTGAGATGAGTACGGTAGCACTCTAATGTAACACTGAAGATATCCGATATGTGTGCGTATTCGTTCCCTAGTGTAAGTCATCTGTTAATCGCACAGTGTTGGAAGTGCGCAGTATTCGTTTTGTTGCAGAAATAAGTATTTTGGGAACGGGTGTGCCTTTGTGGCTCGTTGATTGTAATAAGCGATAGGAGGTCAGGTGCATCCAATCTGTTACTATTAATTATTTTGAATAGAAAAATTAAGTCAGCTATTATACGTCTGTTACAGAGTTTCGTTAGCCTTGACGTTTGTAGAAGATAGTTGTAGTTAATTTATAAATATAATTTATAATAATTATTAAATACAGAATATTTTGAGTTTGTTCAAATCTTTCAGAACAGTGCTGGATTTATGTCACAGAGACATTATTAATCAATTAGTTAATAATCATTAATTGATTAATAATGTCTCTGTGACATAAATCCAGCACTGTTCTGAAAGATTTGAACAAACTCAAAATATTCTGAATTGTAAATACTGGTAAAAAAGGAATTTAACAAAAATTGGAAATAATATTTCCTGGCGTATCCTAGTGTAATGCAAGTATTCGGATGAATTTCATTACACACAATAAAGTATATTGCTCCCAAAATTCCGAAAAAATCAATGTAGATTTTCTCATTAGCGACATCTGGGGGGATTTAGGGGAATGAAAATGGCTTTGTACAGGCCGCATGGAAAAGGCGCTTACAACTCATATATGAAAGCTTTCCACGCAATTTGAACATATATACAACTTCCAAAAAATGAATAAGCATGGTATATTCTATCATGGGTGGAAATGGCGAATGTTACAATTGTGTAAAGTGATCACTTAAGCCAACCATAAAAAGACAGGTCATAAGTCCTGTTACACCCAAATGACTTCTATACCTACTTTCCCATAATTAATACAGTTTCGTCTCTGTGAGATATCTATAATATACACTAATTAATTATTAAATAATTGATTACTTATGGGTACACCAATATACAATAGTGTACATGTAGAATATATTTCAGGTTTGATACTGTAAGTCTGGCGGTCGCTTAGTTTATTAAAAAGATGGATTCAATTTGGTTCGTACGGTGTAACTAAAAATTTCTCGATTTTTTCGGGTCAAACCTCGCATGTACTGTCTGTTTACGCTCTCTGTCACGTAAATAAAGGTGAAGGAAGCCGGGCGTGTGCGCATTGCATTTTTAACACAATTTCAAAGCCACGCTAGACAATGTGAAACACTCCAAGGGGGTGAAAGAATATGTGGGTTAAGTGCAACCAGCGAAAACATTCCCCGCGCGAGATGACGTCCTCCTCGAGACAACCACGGACGCAGAGAGACGCGGGTGAAGAGGCTGCATGACAGATGAAGGGCCACTCGCGGGGACGCCGAATGCTGGATGCATTTTTATCGTGGCCCCGCGTTATTGTGATGTTTACTGCACATCAATACGGCCCTTTTTAGGTAGAACTTGGGAATAATAGAAAATAAAAATTAAAATTTTCATCAAACACTAATTATGTAACAAAAAAATAGCAAAACGAATTTCACTCTTGGTGAATCAGAAGATATATTAAAACAGATTCGTGCAAAAATATATATAACGCAATAATAGTCCCCCACATCAACTACTGCAGCAGTATACTATTTCTGGCTAATGAAGAAGAATTGAAAAAATTAACGATACTCCAAAATAAAGCATTAAGAATTATACTAAAGAGAAATCGGTACACAAGAATCAAATTGATGTTAGAAAGTCCACAAATAATGACATTTAGACAAATAATTAAATTTATTGTACTTCTATTTATATATAAAATTGTTAATGGACACAACAATACATTTGGATTAGTAAGAAAAAAAAAGAGAAAACCAACATGAACATGACAATTGTACAAGAAAAAAAGATGAAATAAGATTGCCGTACCGAAAGAAAAAAGATCGCTAACTTCTGTGATGTACAGTGGGATGAAGATGTATGTGAGTCTGCCAGAAAATATTAGAGACGAAAAAAATATGAAAATTTTTAAGAAAAAAAAAAAAGTTTGTGATACGTACTTTTGATTAGAAATTTGATATACTGATATTTTACAATGTATATATTAGGAAATATACATGTTATTATATTACCTATTTTAAGAATAAAATAAAGATTTTAATAAGACTAACCTATAACAAATAATTATAACAATATCGATTAGTGATGCCCCCTTCTGGATAAAATCCAGTTTTGTATTCTTGAAAATTTTTGACATATTCGAAATGGTCTAAAAAGAGGTTAAAAATTGATATAATTTCCAGGCGTAATCTTCGGAAGAACGTTATATAAACAAGCAAAAGAATGTTGCTTTAAAAACTTCAATAAAAAATATATAAATATCTCATTACCTACGGCGACATCTGTGCTGGTTTATGGAAATGACAAATACAACACACATATGGAACAATGTGTGCATATAATGACGCTGTGCTGATGATGTGAAAATTAATAACATCTGAGGATGGAAAGCGAGAAAGTGAATAAGATAGAGGATAGGAGCCGCAAGCCAGGTAACTCGATCCCTGTTTTACCCCGCGCTTAGAAAACCGGAGCTCAGCTAACGAGCAAAGTTGGCAGAATACAAATCAGTTTTCAATCCAAACTTAGTATACCTAGATGGGATTTCTACGAGGAACAGTAGGAGTTACCAGAAGGGAGAGAATCAGAAATACTCAAATAAGATAATGTCTCTAAGTCGAACCCTTTATTTTTTAAATTTTTTATTTGTTTATTTAATTAATGCCCTATAGGGCTTTTACAATCGATAGGTGGAGTGTACATTAACAGAATAGGTATATACCTACTTTGGAGAAGAAAAAAAACATAATAAACATAGTAATGAAAAAGTAAGAAGAAAATACTTAGAATACAGATAGAAACATATAAAGTAAAAAGCAAGAAGCATAAGAAAAACATAATAATATAGAAATTTAAAAACAAAAAAAGTAATAATACAGAAAGAGAAGATATAGCACAAGCTTTGAAAGTCATAATATAATAATAAAATATACATACAAATACAAACATATTAACGTTTATCGAAGAATCACAGTTGCGGTAGCTGGGACACATCTTGCGGATGCCGGCAGATAGACTGCCAAAGCGGATATTCCAGGCAAGACCAGAAGGCAGAAGACCAAGGGGCCGTCCTAGGAGGAGCTGGCGAAAACAGTTGGAGCTAAATTTGACTGACGTGGAGAGCGAAGCCCAAGACAGGAAAAGTTGGTATGCGGTGCAGGGACCCCGACCCAATAGGATAAGGGGTGGAAAAAGAAGAATAATAGGGGCGTAAATAATTACGTCCCGTCTATTTTTAAGTGTTGGGGATCACCGAATAATGTGGACTGTCATAAATCTTTGAGGATTGGGGTAACAATCACCAAAATAACAATCTTGTTATTTTCAGAACACGGCCGGATATAAAGTCCTTTAACTTTAAGGGGTAGCACCTTACTAATCGGCTGAATAAAAGGCATTTTTTTGAATATATTATTTTGATACATATTGAATCGTTTAGTATATAATTTTTTCACAATTGAATTTTACAAAATGGTGGAGCAGCAGGGTGAAGGAGACAATCGATTAGGCAAGATGCTCCGCGGCTAGCAGCATAAATTCTATATACAGGGTGTTTCATAGCTAGTAGCAAAAATGATACAGATGTATTCCTGCCTCAATAATGAGTTGAAAATGTTCTAGCAACCACGACCTAATTTGCACGTAAAAAACTTTATTTTCAATTTTTGCAAGGTTTTTTATCATTTAATTGTCTTGTATTAAAGTAAATAAATTTTTAAAATTGATATAAGTTAATTTTATAAAACTTAAAAAATAAGTCAGAAATATTTTTAAAAAATGCAAACTTTGATGTTGCATATCTCCACAACTATTGATATGAGGTCATGGTTGCTTGAAAATTTTCGACTCATTATCAAGGCAGGAATCACACCCTGTATATTTTAAATCTAGGAAAAAGTACGACTTTTCATTTTCTACACCATTCGTTACTTACTGTGTTGCCTTCAACACACGTCTTCGCATAATATATTTTCTTTACCATCCTTTCCTCACTCTTACGTTGCACACACTTCAATTCAATCTGAATACTAAAGCTACTGTTAGCCGTTTCGACTAACACGGCGAACATTTGTTGCTTTCTCTTTCGAACTATCGAGTGTATTGCGTTGATTCTCCGTGTCAACTCAACGTCTTAAGCGGCGGTTGCGTCACGCTGGTAAGAGCCGCCATTTTCGATATGAAATAACTTGTTAGTCGAATCGGCTAATAAAAAGCTGCAACGTATAAAAACAATAAAAGCCTTTCAAAGTTAACTTTATCACTGCACTATGAAGAAGACGCAAAACGACACTAGTAGCCCCGATTTGTCTGTAAAATTTTTGAAATTATAATTCCTCGGGTCCAAATGGCGTCATTTTTGCCCTATGGCGCCGTTGCCCCGCGTATATTCTCCATTCTTCTTCCGCCAGCCGTAACCTTCAAGCGCCACAATAGTCACGCTCCGGGTGTTGCGTCCTCCGCCATTTTAATCGTCAATAGCCCAGCGCCCCTCGCCGCGCCAAATGTCAGAACATGTCCTTTAATCTGGTTGGCTGCTAATAGGTCGCAGCCATCCACCATAAAATGTTGCGCGCATTATCGAACGGCCCGTTTGGCGCCGTTTTACGAGGCTGACAGTAAATTTGGCGGGATTTACGGCGGATAATGAGCGAACCTCATTCCTATGATAACGAAGGACGTCGTTAAAACGGGGGATGGTCGCAAAAGGCAGAAAATTCATTAGTGCGAACATTTTACTGCGTATTGACGCAGTTTTTGCCTTCTTCTGGGCCTGCTCATTGATGAGGATATCTTCATATATTATACGAATCAACGAATCCGTCAAAACTGACATAGATTAAAATTATTGGGAGACAGTTTTGACAGCTCATTGTGGTATCACGTGTGTATTAATGTTGTAGTAATTATGCTGGATAGAACATAGCGAATTAGATAGGCCGTAAGATGAGGCACCCAGACCTGCTTTTTAAGCAGCTGAGATCAAGCTACATGGACCAGGTTATCGGAGATGTTCGCTGTAGCACCTACCTAAGAAAAGAAGAGGCTGGCAGGTGACAGAGAGCAGTGGAGAGATCGAGTGCTTAGTGCAGATCAATCCTAGGATTGTGACTAAAAAAAAGAACATGGCAGCACATATAAACCAACTAATTCGGAAAATAACAATATTGTGACATACCGTGGCTAGGGAGGCATAATTAAAACATTGGAAATTAATGAGCGATATATTAATTAAGGATTAATTAACTATTCAATGTACAAAGTCACTTAAAACGAACATTCCGTTCTCAAGTTATATTAATCACTTAAAATATTTAACTGATATAGTATCGAATTTTAATAAAAAAATAGCTGTCAGTTCATGCAATTAATATCACATACTAACATTATACAAGCGTCGGGAAATAGGTGATTTGATGCATCTATTAAAAATTGTATCGGGCAACGTTGACTGTCCTGAACTATTAAATAGCCTAAAATTCCGTATTTTCTGTAGGTCTCGTAGATACAACCCAGTCTTTCACCTCGATTTTACTTCATCCAACTATCGTCGCAATTCATATTTCTTGAGGGTATGCGATGCTTTCAATAAATTGATAAGATTATTTAATATTGATTTGATATTTAATTTTGTGAGATTAAGAAAATTTTTTAATGCAGAATTCCTTTCCGCTTACTAATTAAGTCTCTTTTTCTTTTGTTTAAATATTTTATTCTTTCTTGTTGTGTTATTCTTAAAATGCCTAAATTTTTCTGCTAACTAAATAAATCTCTTTTTCTTTTATTAAAATTTTTTAGTCTCTCTTGTATTATTCTTAATACATATTTGTAAAAGTGGAGACCTATAATTGGCCATCTATATTATACTAATGTTTTCTACGCCTCTTTGTTATACTGTTGGTCTTCCGTAATTATTAAATAAGTAAATAAATTATAATATATTTTTTCCGGTTTTGGTTACAACATGCGTTAAGCGACCGGTTCGGGTTTGGTGGCCTGGGGAGCCCTATCACCGGCCGTTTTATTTGATGTTTTTAGCTGTGAATTTGAACGAAATTACGGACGTTACACCAAGTTACGGGGACTGACGGACACACAATAAAATTGTTATGTTTGATTACGCTGATCCTAACATTGTTGCTGATATTCCAGACAGATTCCCTGTCATCATTTGAAGTCACTTCTACACAACATCCATTTTTTTGATAATAACCTGAACCTTTAGAATACGTTAATTTTTTTTTTTGTTTTTTTATTTTTCTATTTATTTTCTTTACATTTTATTATATTTAGTCCCACAAAACGTATAAAAAGACGTTTGTCTTTAGGTTCATTTTTACAATTGAAAGTTACACTATCACTAAATATTATTCACTTTATAAACATAAGAGATAAAATACGAATATATATATATATATATATATATATATATATATATATTATACTATATTATATCTATATATATTTTTCACCGAGAAGCAATAGAAATTTTCATTCATAAAAATAACATGAACAGCAGAAACGATTCCATAAGAATACCAAATACCTGGACTAATATCTTAGAGACAAACACGTGTAATACTGCAATTAATAAAAAAAAACCAACTTTTAAAATTAACCCACAAAATTCAACAATAATAGAAAAACCAATTAGTAAAGTAATTACCCGTTCCCAAAGTCGGCTATTAAACAAATAAATAAAAATCAATAATGTTTAGCACCAATAAGGATTTTAATTCACTTTTGTTCTGGCTCTTGCCCCGAACAGTCGGGTTTACTCGTCCAGTTTTGGGCAGGAATCAAAATAAGAGGCTCTTGAGAATGAGCAGTGTTACCTGTTCGAAACGTCGGGAGTTTAAAAGTCCTTTTCAGGACTGTTTGACGCGGGTTCCCCCAGAAAGTAGTTCGTCATATATATATATATATATATATAT
>JADDOH010011801.1:0-14393 GCA_016648135.1 Agrypnia vestita
CTGTTCTGAAGCAACTACCTGTACAGTTTTTTTTAAAGTTTAGACATTAGCAAGATATAATATATATACTATAAATATATATATTATATTACAAATAAAATTTATATAATGTATGTAAGAAATAAGCACAAACAAAAAACTATATATTAGAGAATTATACATTTAGACATTGTATATAGGGAGTAAAATCATTCAAACAGAAGCCAAACAAAGCGGTTACCAAATGTAGGCAGACTACAAAACGACAGCAATGTGTCGTATGTGACAGCTTTAATTTCATTGCAAAACAATTTTGTGACTATATTAATATGGACTGTATTGATATGGCTATATTAATATGGATGACACATTGGTCTCATTTTTTGTCCTACCCACACCAAAGAGCCACCTTGTTATTTGCTGCTTGAATTCTTTTAACACCTTAAAACCCTTTACGTCTAGTGGCAGGTTATTGTATATTCTTGGAGCACAACAAAAGAAAAATCTCTGTCCGAACTTTGTGTTTATTCTCGGCACCGTGAAGTTTTCACTTATCTTGCTCCTTGTATCCCTGGCCTCTGAACGTGCATGTGTGGATGGGATCATAAAAAAAATATTATTTATTTTTCTATAAATATTATGTATGTATATATTTACACAAGTAACAATATATCAATATAAAATCATTGCCGGTTTCAGCTAGTTTCTTATAAAATTGAGCTGTTTGTTCTGTAACCTGTCCATATAGAGCATCACATCTCTAGTGCGGCAATCTTCCTCATTTTATCTCCGTATCCGTGTCTCAGATCCAAATATTACACGGTGTGTATTCGAAGAATTTGTATAAGTACTACTTAGCTCGTTAGTATAATTAATGTTTGATGAGAATGGAAGACTGAGGGAATCAAAAAAGGGATTAAAGTGAATGGCGTTAAGAACGCAGTAATTGCCAAAGGGAACGTTTCATCTCGGTAAGATTAGCGATGCGAATCGGAATTAAAATAACAAGAATAATTTACGATCGTAAATGCACGGAAAAGAAAATGTAGAAGTTCTGTAGTAGAAAAGCCCGTATTGAAGGTGTATGTATGTGGGAAATCTGTTTACTATAGGGTGAATCATGAATAAGAAAATTGTAATAAATTTAATATTCTTGGGAAGAATAAGACAAAATTTGACTGAAGAAACAGCCATAATAATTTATAAATCAACAATTGCACCTCCCATTTTTTAATTTTGTTCCACGAAACAGCGATGAGAATCATTCTAAGGAGAATTTATACTTTTAAATTAAAAATATGTCAAGAGATTGAAATTGGCACACAATAAAACAGGAAATAAGGCTAAATACAACGATTTTCAAATATTTTTTCTGAAATAATAGAGAACCAAAATATTTAAAACATAAAATAACATTTAAAACTAATATTAAGGGACATAAAACAAGACATAAGAATTCCAAGTAGAAAAAACAGAAATCCTGAAAATATTTTACTTTATAAAGGACAAAATACAATTACCTACAAGCGAGTGTAACAAAAAAATAGAGAAATATATATGTACATGTTAAATATGAAAAGCTGACGTCCTAACGCAGAATAAAACTGAATTATTTAATAAAAGTGAACATGTGCTTGGGTAGTATTAGTTAATATTAAAATTATATTATTTACTGAATAAACACTTGTAAATAAGTGAATTTTTAATATCCGTTGCAAGTTACTTTCATGATGGTCCAATATTTTCCAGAAGATAGAAATTTTTTTTAAAAAATCAGATATTTCCGTAGCTATTGACGTTACGATAAAGTTGCTTGAATATTATCAACTCATTATTATTATTTTTTTATTTTATTTTATTTATTTATTTCTATTTAATTTTCAGTATCAAATTTTGTTTGGACTGTGCCTGTCTCACTAGAAATATGTGTGTTGAGACAGGCATAGTAATTTATATTATTAAGGCAGGAATCTACTACATCTAAACTATTGTGGACTAGCTTTCTTACACCATTTATATTGAATATAAGCAAAAGCATGAACCCTCTGCGTCAATACTCAATACATTTTTCTCAAGCTCTTCTCATAAAAAAATCTTATAAAAAAATAATAAAACTTAAAAGTTTGGTATGCAGATACCTGCACTATAAAAAATTACCTTTATCTATTTTATTTTTAGAGGGTCACATTATTTGGTGTTTGATTTTTATAAATTGGCATGATCATTAGCAGACAAAACAAAACGAAAGGTGGTGGGCTGTAGAACAAATAAGACTAAAAAGACATGTTGAAATTGTCTACCTGGGATGCAGATAAAATAAAAACTATTCCTCTATGGAAATTAAATGTCGTACAGAGCAAACCCGAGTTGCATTCTATTGCATGAAGTAAATATAGCGCAGCCATGATCTCAATTTAAATTAACGAATTAGAATTTTACGGTTCTACGTGTTCCCTGAACTTTTATAAACGTGGAGTAGATTCCTGGACTCAATGAAACTCAAAACTTTTTGACGTAAGCTCAGGTATCTACCAAAATTTTATTTTTGAAGTTATACTTCTTTTGGCCCATTTAAAGTAATTTTTTATCGTAACGGAAGGTGCGCACGTTGCATGAAGCGAAACATGCAGCGGAAATACAATACATGCAAGTTTACGATTGTCTCGATCGTTTTTTAAGAGTGTTTTTCTTTATTTAGTTATTTATTTAATATTTACGGAAGACCAACAGCATAACAAAGAAGCATAGAAAATATTAATATAATATAGAGGGCCAATTATAGGTCTCCACTTTTAGAAATATGTTAATAATGATAAAAATGTTACGAAATATACTTTGCGTGTTGAGAATAATATAAAAAAAAAGAATTAAAAAAAATAAACTAGAGAAAAAGATACTTAATTAGTAAGCAGAAAAAAGTAGGCATGTTAAGAACAATACAACAAGAAAGAATAAAAAAATTAAACAAAAGAAAAATAAACTTAATTATTAGCAGAAAAACTTGGGCATATAAAGAATAATATAACAAAAAAGAATAAAAAAATTTAAACAAGGGAAAAAGAGACTTAATTCTTTGTAAACAAGTATAAGTTTTACCATGCATACATGAGTACATGAACGAGTTTTCCTGTACCAATATATAAAAACTGACTTTAAAGTGATACGATAGACTTATTTTGTTTGTAAAGCTAAACTGCAGACAGATTTCTTGTAAAATTGCTTTTTTATACATGTCTACGTTTACATAGAGACCATCGATATGATGAGTGGAACTTCAGATTGCATCCAAAAATTACCTGGATTGAAAGGGATACTAATGTCTTATTGTAATGAAAACAAAATTTTTTAAACAATAAAACCTTACACATTGCTAATAAAAAATAAAATCCTTAAAAATCCTGAATCTCAAAACTCAGTCGAAAGCAAACTCGCGAGCAGATATCCTGGAAGACAAAAGACATCAAACGTGTAAGGGAACTTTCAGTTTAGCGATGCGATAAAAACCAGCCGATTTTTAATCGAAAAATTCGGCATTTGAACAGAATAAAGTGTCAAGAGTGCTCACATTTGTCTACTAGGCATTCCATTTTGAAGGCGTGAAATTAAGCAAAATAATAAGTATTACGCAAAAACAAACATAATATCGTGTAGAAAAGAAATTTGTCTTCCGAATCATCCTTTAAGGTACTGATTCACATGCTTATTAGTGGCACGAGAGTATGCGCAGTATTGACCTTCTTTAGCCCTTGCTTATTAGTGGCATGTGTGTACGTACATTGCCATTATATTTTTTTGCACACATTGCAATTAATGAGCATGCTCATTAGTGGCTAGCTCAGAAATCAACAGCCGGTTGATTTATGAGCATACTTATGTCATTCACCACGAGAAGGGGTATATTTTGAGCACGTGTGAACAGGCTTGCTTATGAGCACGCTAATGTCATTCGCGGCAATTATCGACTATCAATGCGACTATCAATGCGATCTTCTCAGTCCGCGACAGATGAAATAAATATGGCGCGTTGGGGAGATGACAAACATTAATTTTCGTAACTTATTATAGGAATTACGAATGTCTGTGGAATACTCGGTCACCGCTATGTAAAAATAATATAGCAAGAAATAATGTTTATGAAACTTTATTAAAGGACATTAATGATTCAAATCTTAGAATAAAAATTATAAAAATTTAAATCAATAATGTGCGGATGGAAATTCGGGAACTATTTTGATTTACTGGTTCACTTGAATTTTTTATTTCAGTTTACAGTTTCCATTTTGAACAAGAGCGTCTCTATTCTATGACAAGACCATACCAGTAATAAGGATGTGTGTCTGATTAAACCCAGGAACTGTTTAGATTTATTTGTTCACTTTAATTTTCTATTTCAGTTTGCAAAGTTTCAATTTTAAACTAGAGTTCCTCTCTATTCTATGACAAGAGAATGCATCTAATAAGCATGTGTGTTTGATTTTTAGCTTTGAGCATGTTCATCTATGAGCATGCTTGAAATAAGCATGTTAATAATGAGCAAGTCTGTACAGTTGTTAGGGCATGCTAGTTTTGAGCATGCTCAAAATTAGCGTGTGTATCTGTAGCTTTAACTATTTATTTTAATGTTGGCGCGGATTTTAAAAATTAAAAAAATGGTTTTTTTTTGGAAATGGTAATGTTTAAATCTAAAAGATATGTTTATTTACAACACGCGTATGAAGATATTATGGGATGGGCATAAGAAGTTTATCCAGATAGATATGCGAATATGATGGAGCAATAATTTGGACCATGTTTGATCTAGCATGACCGACAGAAAAAAGCTTGTAAGATTACAATGTCAGAAGATGTACGTGATGATCTGTGAACATGTTTCGGTACTAGTACTAAAATATTCTGTAAGATGTACTGATACTGAAATGATACTGAACATTGGAAAATCAATAATCTACCCTTCTATACGATGTGGGCTAATTTAGTTACACAAGACATGTATTGTTTCATTAATTGGTCAAAATTAGATTGACCTGTTTTCCGATGAAAATTAATGTAATAAATACTAAGGTTGGTTCGCAACATCCATTGAAACTTCATTGAAAATTAATATATTTTTTTAAATTTTGACTTAAAACCAAAATGTATAATTTTTACACGCTTTTATTAAGCTTCACTTGTCTTTCAGCGAGAAATCTTATAATAAATATTTTACCCACTTCCTGATCTACAGTCGCTCCTTCCAGGCATATTCTGGATGTCCATACAATAATCACTCATTTACATTAACAAAATTATTTTAATGATTCAAAACAATTATACAAAATGCTGATCTATTTTTTAATGTGTATTTTTTTACAAGTGACGTTTGAGTTTTGAGGAAAGGTTGATTTCAATATTTAATGTGATGAAAACAAAAAAGGAAGAAAAATATTTCTTGTTTTTTAAATATTTTTAAAAATATTTAAAAAACAAGAAAATAATTTTCTAACAGGCACTGTATTAAGAATGATCACGGTGTATGCCTATGTCAATAAATTCGTTCGTAAGCGTTATTACGATACTTGCATACCAAGATATCATGGTATCAACCAATATTTTTTTCGATTCTTAAAAGCAATGTTGCTTTTAATGCATTTGCGTGAACAAGACAATACTATTTTACTGATATAAGTTTTAACTGTGATCGCTCTCATTATTGTTAAAAAAATATTTTTTCCTTTTTATTGACTTTTATATGAGCGAATTGATATTTTATTTTAAAACATAATATTTTTTTATTCAATAAACTTCACTTACAGCTTCATACACGTTGAGTTGTGCTTTTGTCATAATTATAATATTTTATATTACACATTTATATTATGGTATTTATTCATAAATATCCATATAAATTTATATCATCACTATCCCTATAATTTCACACCGTAAATTATAATTAAAAAATAACATTTTATTGTAATTAACCATGTAATTATTGATGCTATAATCAAAATTTTACCTCTGAAGCAAGCTAATACAGGTCTCAGGCCCTGTGGTCACCCTACAAAGACTTCCATACGTGTTTCCGATATAAATATATTCGTTTTTTTGAGTCTTTTATAGTTTATTATATTCAATATATTTTATTTGTAGATAGCAGTCTGTATTTAATATGATTTTAGAGGCGGAAATAAAAGCGATATATGCACCTCTGGATCTTTTCCGCTGTAAAAATGTTCGATTCGTTGAAAACGAAAAAAACATTTTGCATCACAAAGTAAATTACATATCGCTCGTGATAAAACAATACCTCGTAAGCCTCTTAAATACACAATTCACAGGGGAGGCAAAGAGCTGCATAATACCTAGATTCTTTACAATAATAAGAATATGAGGGACTGCTTTAATGGAATAAGAGACACAAGTAATTTATTGTTTATATGATACAAGCTTTTGCCAGACAATACATTTTTTAATATTATTTTTTATTTTTTAATACATACACGGTATAACGAACCATTAAAAAAAACAATGTACTTATAAAAAGAAAAAAGTGACATAAAAAGATATATGAAAAGAGATATGATTAACAAAACATTAAAAATGAAAGGATAATAAACAAATCAAATATAAAACTCAAAAAGCAATAAAACTCAAAGCAAATAAAATAATAGTAAGCTAATCAAGTCTGAAATTCAAGAGACAAATAAAATAATAGTAAGAAAATCAAGTCTGAAATTCAAGAGACAAACAAAATTACAGCAAAATGAAAAAATTGTAAGCAAATCAAACAAATCAAATCTGGAACTGTAGAAGCAATTAAATTACAACAAAATAAAATAAAATATGAAATTCAAAAAGCGAAAACAAAAGATAGACAGATAATTAAAAATGAATGAATTCGTCCAGAAGTGCTTTCTTGTAGGCGGCTAGTGTTTCCGAAAAAACATCCAATAGGTAGCCATACTCGTTTCCTATCCTATGGAGCCTTCTAATAGGTGAGCTATAAAGATTATTTACACTAACATTGTCACAATGAAACGATATACTTTGTCTAGTGCTCCTGGAAGGGATGTGATAAAAAGTTAGCTGCGTTAATTCTGAACTGTTGTAACAATTATTTACAATTTTATACATTTTGAAGACAAATACACCAAAAAACTTGATTTTGACAAAAGTGTGGAATGCGAGGTATTATTTTGGTATATACTAGAGCGATATACACAGTGAAGTAAAGCCCGTGTCAGAGTAGAATTACGTGGCGTTCTATCTTCCCTCACAATCAACTATATACGAATGTCAACTGTAGATCAAACAGCGGCCTGTAACTTTTGGAATCTCCGGCCTCCGAGGCTGTACGCGTAAGCGCGATGAACTTTCAAATTGTTTGAAATCCTAAAACTCCCTCGTTTGACACCCCCACCCCGTGGAAGACGCCATAGAGATAAGCCTTCGGTATCTGACGCTGGATAGGGTTCGTAAAAAGACGCATGAGCGTAAGAGGGAAATGGGTTAGGGGATATTGGGTGTAATATACAAAAGACAAAGCCAGAAAAATCTCTTGTTTTTGGTATTAGGTCAATCAATTCTCCAGAGATGGGCAAAGGAACATCTGAAATCACAACATTTTTTTTTATTTTGCCCAAAAGCCTATCTTTCCCTAGTTCGGTTATTGTGCTATCCGGTTTAAACAATTTTAAAATCTTATTCTATGAATTTAATAAAAAACGAAAATAAGGATAATATTTAAGACAAGTTTCAGTGCCCATAAATCGGCGTTTATTAGCTAAAGAACTTTAAGACAGCTTGCATAAAAACATAATTAATGGTAAGAATATTTGCTGAATTTAAGAATAAGATAGCAACGAATACAATATGCATTTTTTGTATGCAGGCCTTACAAGAATACAGGGATTTGGTCCCCAGAGTGATGATTAATTAATCGAGGATAAATTATAGAAGTCTCACAGAGACGAAAGTATTTATAAATATGAGAAAAGTAGTTGGAAGACTCTTATACGATGGCTCAGGGCTACGAAACTACCAGGCAAGGGCGTGCCACCCCGCACCGGTCATATAAACCGTTGCGAAGCGGTACAAAACTCTTTATTTATTAAAATCAAAGGTTCTATAGACATAAACAAAGATACAATAGAAGAAAAAATATGAGTAAGAGTAATATGTTATTGAAAGTGAACAAAATATACAGCAAAAAAGAAAAACAAGCAAGCAGCAAAATCTAAAAAAATAAAATATCATGTAAATAGTTAAATTCAGAATATTTTGAGTTTATCTAAATTTTTCAGAGCACAGTACTGGATTTTCGTCATCGGGACATCATTAATCAAGATTATAGATGTCTCGCAGAGACGAAATTTTTTTTATGGGAGAGTAGGTATGGAAGTCTTTTTAAATATTATATACAAAGCATATTGCTAACAAATCCAATCTAAATAGATATATCACAGGCGACATCTGTGGTTAATTAAAGGAAATAAAAAATCTTTGGATGCCGGTCGCGCTAATGATTATTACAATACATATACGAAACAGGTTTTAAAATTATAATATATACAACTTCCAAAAAATTTATAGAGTGGAATTCTATCATGGGTGGAATGGTGAACGTTCCATTGTGTAAATTGATCACTTAAGCCAACCATACGATATTTCGTTAGCCATATGAAGATCCGAAGACTTTCATACTTACTTTCCTATAATTTCGTGTCTGTGAGACATCTATAATAAATTGTCGTGTTAGCTGTCGGCAAACTCCATTCAATTTATCTCCCAGACGTTCACGGTACATGGAGAAGATAAGTCGAACTAGCCAGATCATATACGCATTCACATCCGGCATCACGTTTAAAAGTCCTCCTTTTTTCCGCTTAAACTACATATAGACTATTCAGAGAATTTAATGTACTGGACGTTAGACTGTTCGTTAAGTTTACCCTCATCTTCTACATCAAAAACACAAACCACCTAACAGCAACCAGTAACTCGCATTCATATAATACTAGACAAGCATTACGAAACCTTGACGAAATACCAAAAACTAAGACAACATATGGACAGAAATATTATTCATACATAGGGCCTAAAATATTTAACATATTTAAAACAGACTTCCCGGAAATCAGAATATACTCAATTAATAAAATAAAAGCTTTAGCAAACAACTGGCTTACCTCCAAAGGTAGAACAGCAACTGAAAATTTACTTACTGTAATTGCAAAATAATGTCTATAAATAAAAATATATACTTATATAAATAAATTAATTAATTAAGGAAAATAAAAAATAATTTTAAACAAAACTTTAACCCTTTTTACATTAAACAATTAGTCTACACATATTTACACTTGGACTTATGACTCACTCAACTTTCACTAACATTGCACTTGATACTTTGTAGATATATAATTACTACCTTATGAAAATAAATATTACTGACGAATTCAAAAAAATATTATAATTGTGTTCTATAACGCCACTCTGGGACAGGCGTAGCCTAGTAGAGTGGCATAATCCACAAATTTAACAAAAAAAAATGCATAATTTATATTATAATTTATTGTTAAACTAGTATTAAGTACCTTTATTTGTAAACAAGGATTTTTTGAAATAAATAAAAAAATTATATTTTCCTTAGGTAATATGTATTTTCAGTATACTCTTGACTTTTCACTAATATTTCTTTTCGCAAAGAACTTTTCAAAGACCTCATATCGGATGTTACACGCGACGAAAATCTGATTATCGCTTTACAAGAAACGCGTAAGTCATGTCGAATATGCAAATCAAGCATTTAAAAGTAAATTTGTCAGGTTTTTTCTGATTTTCCATATATATAAGTTATTATGTAAATTTTCCAGTGCCTTAATACCCTTTCGGGCGAAACATTATATTTACAGCCTATGTTGCGCATTAGCCCTTGTCAACGATTACTATCGCAAAACTTAATTTTTGTCAGATTTTTTAAAAAGAAAACACATTTTATTACGATTTTGGAATTTGTAGTATTTAAAACAAATTTAAAGAATTAAAACTAAACAGATAAATCTATCTACTATCTATTGAAAAATATTTGGTTACCAAAGAAATTCAAACCCAGATCTTTTTGGCATGGTATTTCTCTTCTACTTGACTAATATTATCGTGAGTGAGAAATCGTGAGTAGGAGAGGAGTATTATTATATTTAAAATTTATTTCATAGTAGTATATAAGTACCTACTATATACATATATAACAAAAAAAAACTAATATGCAATTGATATAATGAAATAATGTGAGAAAACAGTAAACAATAAAATATAAATAAGCCTAAAACAAATAAAAATGTGCAGTTATTATTTAAAATGAATATAGTAAAGAGAAAATTAAAGAAAAATTATAATCAAAGACATTCAACATTATGCATTAAATAATATTCTAAAAAAATAAATAAACTATATTCGGGGTTTATGTATCATTTACGCAACACTGTATATAAAGAATATATATTCCGTATATATCATCAAAAAATACGAGTTTTGATCCAGAAGAAACACGAGTGTTCAGGGTGAAACAGAGCTAATCCAAAATGCTTTGCTGGTAGATACCTACCCAAATTATGAATTGAAATTTTTTTATATTAATATTCAATAGTTACATCGTATATTAAAAATAGTAATTTCAATTTTTTTTTCAATATTTCTTGTATTCTATTAAACGTTAAATTTATTATGAAAATATTATAACTATCATCAAATATTAAAAATTCTTTCGCCATAATATTCGAGTAAGTCAAATAAAATGATAAAAAATTAAAAGACTTACGGTTCAAATATGTGCTTGGATTCTTATAAATAAGTCAATTGTACTTGGTAAACCTACTGTTTGATAATGTCCTAGTAAGTCAAACAGCTGTTACATTTAATGCTTTACAGAAACTTGCAGAACTTAATAATAATATTTATTAAAATTAAATTGATTTTAAATTTTATTAAAAATAAATATAATGGAAGAATTCCCAAAGGCTAACATAAAACAGTTTATAAATTAAATTTACCTGATCCTGGCCGGAAGAAATGGTATACTTATATTTTTTTACCAAAAATTATTCATACAATGCCCGAAATACGGAGCTTTGACCTTCGCATTATTGGAAAGCTCTTTAAATTTGCATAAATCATTCATTGAATTATTGGCTCCACTTAAATACTAATGTTACTTCACTGGCTGCCCTGTTCCTTATTATGCATGAAAATATAATCTGATAATTCAGGCTTCGAACTCTACAAATACCTATCGAGTAAACCATCAATCAGTAAAATTTAAATAAATAAATTTCATTAAAAAAAATCGTGCGTTTACTCACTACGCGCGGTGGAAGTTACATAATTAATAAGTTAGTTTTAAAACTAAAATCTATAATATTAATAACGCTCTGTAATGTTATTAATAGGGAATATTAAGAAGGCATCAAAATTTTTTAGTTAAAATAAATTTTAAATGAAATATAAATGCATGAACAATATAGTAAATTAAAATATTGTCGCGTACGACATAAGAAATGATTAGATTATTAGTTTTGACACTTTGCCTTGCTTGTTTACAATAGATTAGATATTTGCAATGTTTATAGTATGGAGCTAGTTTAGAAGTGACGCGGGCTTCGTCCGCAGGATCCGGCTCGGCTCCTCTCGGGCATCTTCGTGAATGTCCGCCGACAGGCGTAGACATATTCCCCCCCTTGAAGGCTCCATCCTAGAAAAGCCTTCAAGAATTCTTGTCCTCAGGAGTAGGAAGAAGACAGATGCGAGTAAGCGCCCTTCGTACACAACCGCGTGCTGTTGCAATGTCTGCAACTCTGGAGATTTTATCGGGCCCAGGAAATAGACAATTGACGCCAATTGAGAGGGGGTACGTGATCTTCCTGAATTAGCACAAGATCTCCGACGTGAAGATTGGCGCGATTAGTACGCCATTTTGAGCGCTGTTGTAATTCGCAGATGTACTCTCTTTGCCAGCGGTTCCAAAAATATTGACGGATCTGTTCGATTTTGGTGTATCGACTTAGACTGTTCGGACTGTGAGCCTCCAGGTCCGGTGACAGTATTGACGTCAGTGGCCGGCCAACTAGAAAGTGTCCCGAAGTAAGGGGAAGGAGATCGTGAGGAGAGGCTGACATGGGATAAAGGGGTCGGCTATTTATGATTGCCTCAATCTGCGCAAAAAGAGTAGACAACTCTTCAAAGGTAAGATTTGCATTTCCCATAACTCGTTTGATGTGATGCTTAGCCGATTTTATGCCGGCCTCCGATAGCCCAGAAAAATGTGGTGCGTAAGCAGGAGCAAAATTAAACTTTATTTGCTCGTTGGCTGCAAAATCAGATAATGAAGCTGAGTTGGATTTTAAAAACTGACCTATGTCCTTGGCAGCGGCAACAAAATTTCGACCATTGTCTGAAAAAAATTCCAATGGTTTGCCTCTGCGTAATATAAACCTTCGCAGAGCCAAGATAAAAGCGTCTTTAGACAATTCAGTTACCGCTTCCAAGTGCACGCATTTGTAACGAAAACAAATAAACAAACACAGATAGCACTTCGAGGTTCGAGCACCCCGCCCTTTCCTGTTCAATATCGAAAATGGTCCCGCGAAATCTGTACCTACGGTCTGGAATGGGAAGGCAGGTGTGACTCGCTGGGAGGGCAAGTTGCCCATCATAGGGGTGATAGTTTAGCCTTTATGGCGTCTACACGTGACACAGTTGCGCACAGTGCGTCTTGCGAGGTTTCTACCTGAAATCGGCCAAACAGTTTGCCTTATAGTGCACAGTAATAGTTGAGGTCCGGCGTGCATATGACGGATGTGTTCGTATTGAAAAATCAATTTAGTAAAGTGATGATTGGAGTGTAAAATAATTGGGTGCCTTTTATTGTAGTCGTAGTCAGATGAATCTAGTCTCCCACCTACTCTCAGAATGCCTTCATTATCTAAAATCGGATTTAGTGATAAAATACTGCTTTTAATGCCGATTGATTGTTTTTTATTAAGTGAGTTAAGTTCCTTTGAAAAGGATTATTTTTGAGCAAACCTGACTAAATGAACAAACGAATTATTTAACTCTGCAACTGATAAATGACCGGTCAATTTCGCATCAGAGTTAGTTATTTTGTTATGCATAAATCGTAAAACATAAGCAAATGTACGCTTTAATTTAGAAAATTTAGAAAAGTTTTCGAATTCGATAACAGGTTTCTCAATTACTGTAGTGTGAGATTTTATTTCGGGTAAAATCTCATCAGGCTGAGATTTCAAAATGGGCCATTCTGACTCGATTTTGGATAAAAACTGTGGACCCGACCACCAGCTCTTGAGACCTTGTAACTGGCTAGCATTGACACCTCTGGAAATACAGTCAGCCGGGTTGGAATCGGTAGGCACGTGGCGCCATGCAGTCAATTTAGTGTTTTCGGAAATCTCAACTACTCTGTTTGCTACAAAAGCCTTGAGTTTTTTTGGACTGGTGTTTAACCATCCAATAACAATACTCGAATCGCACCAGTGAACGCAACGAGATATGGAGCACCGTAGAGATTCTATGACTACTTTACACTGACGTGATGCTAGTAGAGCTCCGCATAGCTCTAGCCGGGGGATAGTAGTAGGTTTGATAGGTGCCACTTTAGATTTGGCACAGAGAAGCCTGACTACAATATTGCCCTTTGCGGACGTAGATCTCAGATAGACGCATGCGCCGTAAGCATGCATTGAGGAGTCACAAAACGAGTGCAACTCTATGGCTATAGGAGTATCGCATAATGCGCGTCTCGGTAGATGGATAGAAGAAAGACAAGGAAAATTAGAACATATTTTCACCCATTCACTTTTAATATCGTTGGGTACGGATTCATCCCAATCAAGTTTTCGAATCCACAACTGTTGCATAAGCATTTTGGGTTGTACAGCGCATGAAGACAAAAGCCCCAATGGATCAAAAATCCTGAAAGAGGTGGACAAGATATTCCTTTTAGTTATATCGACATTGATTGAGTTCAATACTTCGATCGAAAAATGTAAGATGTCCGATTTAGGGTCCCAATCTAGACCCAAGGAACTGGAAGAATCGCTTAGGCTTAGTTTCTCCTGCAAATCGACATTAGAAAATTCGAAAATTTTGGGTTAATTTGATCTGAATTTTCGCAAACGGAAACATCCTGATGACATGATTGAAGAAATTGAGTTCAGGACATGGAAAAGATCAGCTTCTGTCTCGGTTCCCGTGAGTAGATCGTCGCAGTATAGATCCTTTTGGATAATAGTTTTGATGGCCTCATCGTTGCACTCCTCTCCTAGCTGATACAGACACTTAGTTGTTAGATAGCTGGCGCTTGCAAAGCCATAAGTCACCGTATTTAATCTAAGTGTTCTGATAGGCATAGACTCATCTTC
>JADDOH010011802.1:0-22135 GCA_016648135.1 Agrypnia vestita
ACCTACCTTGATAGTAATACCACTATATACCTAGGTAATACAGTTCATAATAAACCATTATCATTTCACTTACATAGCAAAATATTCTTTCAAAAATAAGTTTAAGCAATATCTTAATTCAATTCTACTCCTGTAAAATGAACTTACCCTATATACCCGCATCCTGTAACAATCATGTACATTGCAAATATGTAGGTCTTTACTACCAACTCTTAATGAAACCTTTTCACTTTAAAAGCTTACAGATCGGTACCCATGACATCAGAGTGACAAAGATGAATATTAATAATCTCGCGGTAGATATAGAGGCATTCGCTCTTTCGCAAACTATAATAGTCCCCTTACCTGAAACATGCACACAATATGATTCGGATATATTTACCTGTACAGAATGTTGGTGTAACAAAAAAAATCATCCAATTTTACTACAGAAAGATATGGAATGGCTAATATAATTGATCTGGTAAACCAAATAGATTCCTTTGAACCAATTACCACTAAAACTGTGGACCAACCAGAAAACTGTAAACAACATTTTTGTAGAGGCACTAGCACACTTAAGATTCTAAATATGAACATACGAAGCATAAATCATAATTTTGACGAACTTCTTGTACTACTGCATCGTCTAAATATAGACTTTCAAATCATAATTCTTACGGAATGCTGGTTAAAAGATAAAGACACAATACAGACGATACCAGGATACACCGGGCATAAAACCTCCAAACATTATAACCAAAATGACGGTGTTGTAACATACATTAAAGCAAATCTAAATGTCGAAGTAACTGAACCAGATATAAGTGACGCCAATTGTTTAAAAATTAATTTGTGTAATGGTACCTACATATATGGGATTTATCGACCACCGTCCTTCCAAAATGCGTATGAATTCACAAATTCTCTTTCTGAAGAGCTACTCACAATGGCCAAAAACCCAACAATGATCATTGCAGGTGACATAAACATTGAAATAACTGCGAGTACTCCCACCACAAACGCATCTGAATACCTACCCATGTTAGCTGAACAAGGTTTCGTTCCTACCATCAACAACCCAACAAGAGGTAACGCATGTTTAGACCATATTATGGTTAAAAGCAAATTCTTGGTGAAAGGAATTGTATGTGAAACTACTATCACGGATCACTTTCCAGTAATGATTGATATTGGAACACAAAAAATAAATACAAAACCTTATACAAAACCCCGACACAAACTAAATTTTGAAATGCTAAAAAAAGACTTGGAAAAAGAAACTTGGTTACCAGTATACGAGACTAATGATGCTAATACATCATATTCAAAATTCCTGTATATTCTACAAAGCCACATTAAAAAAAATCAAGAACATATATCTAATAAATCGAGGAAAAAAATTAAGAAATCTTGGATAACTGAAAGTTTAGTTAACTGCATAAATAAGAGAGATGTGTTACACAAACAGTCTAAACTTAACCCTCTAAATGTCGGCTTACAAAACTTTTACAAAAAGTATAGAAATATTTGTAATAGAGCGGTCAAATCCGCTAAACACTTATATTACAAAAATATTATAAAAGAAAATCAACGTGATGCAAAGAAAACATGGGAAATTATAAGAGAAATGACTTCTACACAAAATACTAGAAGCAATGATATATGTGATATGCTGATTCCAAACAAAAATCATGCTACTGAGGATAAGGCCATTACTGAAGTGCTAGATAATGTAAACGGGCATTTCGCTTCGCTTGGTAAAAATTTAGCACAAAATATTTTGTCTCGTCTAAAAACTACTGAAGAAAACCTTAAAACAAATTTAAATTCAGCAAATCCATATTCATTTTTCTTTGCTCCAACCTCCATTCATGAAATTGCTGCAATTATTAGTAACCTAAAGTCTAACAGTGCCCCTGGAAACGATGAGGTAACAGCAAAAGTAGTGAAGTATAATAAAGACCAATTAAGTAAGCCTCTTTGTTATATATTCAATCAAAGTCTCTCAACGGGTATCTTTCCAAATGCACTAAAACTGGCTAGAATCTGTCCAATATTCAAGGGTGGTGATCCCCGTAATCCGAGCCACTATAGACCTATATCGCTCCTAAGTGTTTTTTCTAAAATCTTAGAGAAGATAGTTAAAGTACGTCTTTTAAAATACCTGGATATTCACAAAATAATCTCCAACAATCAATACGGGTTCCAATCAAAACTCTCAACAGAAGATGCAATATGTCAACTAACGGAATTCTTAGTTACACAATTAGATAAAGACAAACGTTGTATTGGTATATTTTTGGACCTAGCCAAAGCTTTCGATACGGTGTCTCATCCACTGCTGCTGCACAAGTTATCAGCTTTGGGAATAAGGGGGACGGCTTTGGCGTGGTTTGAAGATTATCTAAATAACAGGGTTCAGGTAGTTAAATCGGGCGATCATTGCAGCAACCTCCACAAAACATCATATGGAGTACCGCAAGGAAGTGTTTTGGGACCCACGCTCTTCCTCATATATGTCAATGAAATGTGTAACTCCAATTTAGAAAACGGTAAAATAATTTCTTTCGCAGATGACACAGTGCTTCTTTTTCAAGATGATTCCTGGGAAGATGTTTTAAAAAAGGCACAAAGTGGATTGAATCGAATAACATCATGGCTTGACAAAAATCTACTAACAGTAAATGCTTCAAAGACAAAATACATGTGTTTCTCCATCAGTAAAAGAACAGTAATAAAGCAGCCCAAAAATCTACTGATTCACACATGTCAATCAAAAGATAAACCCTGTGATTGTACTAATCTGCAGACAACGGAAGATATACGATATCTAGGTGTGTACATAGACCAGCATCTAAACTGGAGAAAACATATTTTGAATCTTACAATCCGAATAAGAAAGCTTGTTTATTTTTTCAAAGAAATTAGAGATGTACTCGACGCATCGACAAGAAGAATAGTATACTATGCACTGTGTCACTCACTCATTAATTATGCAACTGTCAGTTGGGGTGGTGCAGCTTGTACTATATTAGATTCATTAAGCAAAGCCCAGAAAATGGTATTGAGAGTTCTTCATAAAAAGCCATTTCGTTTTCCTTCAGAAGAACTTTTCAGAGAATGTCACGTCCTGGACATCAATCAAACATATTTACTCAACACTTTAAAATATTTTTTCCGACATAAACAAGATCACCAACAAATAACTCACTCACATTCAACAAGGGCACAGGTGAACTGCAACTATCTTGTACCAAAATTCAAAAAAACTTTTTCACAAAGATTTCACCTCTTCCAAGCACCAAAAACATTCAATACTCTTAACACTAAACTTAAAACATGTAGCCATAGTCTCGCGTATTTTTCTTCTAAAGTGAAACTCTGGCTGCATGAAAAGGGAAGGAAGCATGCCCAAAACCTATTAAAAGCCATCATATAAACTAAATTTAAAATATACTATTCCTACAAGAACATTTACTGTCACTACTGTCTTACTGTTACTGTCATCTTTTTAAATACTTTTAAATACTTTTAATTGTTTTATTTTATTTTATTTTATTTTATTAATATCCTATTCAGATCATTTTTTTCACTTACTGTCTTACTGTTACTGTCATCTTTTTAAATACTTTTAATTGTTTTTTTTATTTTATTTTATTAATATCCTATTCAGATCATTTTTTTCACTTACTGTCTTACTGTTACTGTCATCTTTTTAAATACTTTTAATTGTTTTATTTTATTTTATTTTATTAATATCCTATTCAGATCATTTTTTTCACTTACTGTCTTACTGTTACTGTCATCTTTTTAAATACTTTTAATTGTTTTATTTTATTTTATTTTATTAAAATCCTATTCAGATCATTTTTTTCACTTACTGTCTTACTGTTACTGTCATCTTTTTAAATACTTTTAATTGTTTTATTTTATTTTATTTTATTAATATCCTATTCAGATCATTTTTTTCACTTACTGTCTTACTGTTACTGTCATCTTTTTAAATACTTTTAATTGTTTTATTTTATTTTATTTTATTAATATCCTATTCAGATCTTTTTTTTCACTTACTGTCTTACTGTTACTGTCATCTTTTTAAATACTTTTAATTGTTTTATTTTATTTTATTTTATTAATATCCTATTCAGATCATTTTTTTTCCTTTGTCTATAATATAATTAATTAACACCATTATTAAATTGTAAACATTTAATTATTACTATTACTTAATTTTAATTGGCAATAAGATTTATTCACAAATGTTATATAAATAATAAATATTCTTGAACATTATACTACTGGAAGAGCACTGTCTGCTATAATACAGTAAATTACTAGTGTAGCAGGCAGGGCGTCAAATCAATTTAGTGTTTACTTGCTGCCAAGACACTCAACAACAATGAAAAAAGCTTCATTAAATTTTGTAAACACTGTAAACATTTGTAACATTGAACATTGAATAAACATTTGAATAAACATTTGAATTGAATTATCGGCATGTTTCGGGGGAAATAATCCCTTCATTTGGATATAACGTATGCTAAAAATAAATATAGTTGAATAAATAATAAATATCTAATGTGAAAACAAATTTAAAAAGTAACTATTTGCAAAAAGGGCATGGCTATTTACAATATCAAATTTACTATTAACCATTGACCCTGAAATATATTGATAACTCAATAAATAGTGGTTTTATTATATGAAAAGTGATTTATTTTTATTAATATAAAAAATGTTACCACAAAGTCATTTTGCTGTTATTGAAGAAAATATATTATTACGCTATCATTGCTAAATGTTGAGCGTTATAGGCCCCAGTAGTGTAATCAGCAATCACGCCACTGCAAATCGTAAATTACCATTTGCAGTGATGGTAAATTTATTATTCCAGATACAATTCGCGTGTTTAAAATAGCATGTTGACACATTACACAAGAATCGGGTGTCCATGCCCGTGGTTGGTGAAATCACCCGACAAGAATACCCATTGTTAAGTATCATCGCTCCCAGGAGCATCGCAAGGCTGTCGACGTCCTCACTGAGCCAAAAGCACGCCAACAAATTGCCATTCATTAGAACGCTTCACAAAAAGCGGACACTGCATTAACCACTTTTTAATTCAACGGTACCACCAGCTAATTTACTACTGACCCAGTGCTCCACGGAGCTTAACTCTTTCAGCACCAAATAATAGTAAAACAAAAGTTTCATCTTTCTATATTGCATTATTATATTTATTTTATCAATTAGTGTATATTATAGATATCTCACAGAGACGAAACTGTATTAATTATGGGAAAGTAGGTATAGAAGTCATTTGGGTGTAACAGGACTTATGACCTGTCTTTTGGTAGGCTTAAGTGATCACTTTACACAATTGTAACATTCGCCATTTCCACCCATGATAGAATATACCATGCTTATTCATTTTTTGGAAGTTGTATATATGTTCAAATTGCGTGAAGCTTTCATATATGAGTTGTAAGCGCCTTTTCCATGCGGCCTGTACAAAGCCATTTTCATTCCCCTAAATCCCCACAGATGTCGCTAATGAGAAAATCTACAATTGATTTTACGGAATTTAGGGAGCAATATCCTTTTATTATGTGTAATGAAATTCATCCGAATACTTGCATTACACTATTTATTTTATCGTTTATTTATTCGCTATCTGCTACGCAGACTTTACAAAAATGAGCTCAAGCAATTAAGAAGCTAAACGTCACCAAATTTATAAAACTGGTTAGACTTCGGTGGCTGCATCAAGCACCGAAATCCCTGCTGAACCCCATAGAGCGAAGGCCAAAATTAAGATGGAGCGACAACGTCCTCAAAGACATATCTGCCTTGGAGCTTCTGAACTGGAGAGAGCTGGCACAAGACCGAGATGAGTGCAGGAGACTGCATTTCCTGTCCCCTTATACCAGCACACAATTGCTGTTTGGGGACATTCTGTTTAATTTTTATGTTAATTAATACAAATTGTTATAATCATTATTCATTACAACTTTTCATCTTCTTTTTTGATACTTTATGTATGGTTAATTTATTTTCATTTTGTTATTTTATATTTGTTGTTTTGTTGTTTTATTATGTTTTAATTTTCTAATTTTTTCCCTTATTTGTTTAATCCCAGGAAACTTCACAGGTCATACATATTCTTTATAATATGTAGCTGTGTTTTCTCTATACTTTGTTTTTTTATGCTATTGTTTATAATTATTTCTTTATTTTGGTTGCTTTTATTATTATTATATTCTTTATAATATGTTTCTATATATAATACCATCTCTGATATTGGTATACATACATAATAAATTGCGATGTATAAAAATAAATAAATGTGTATATAAGAAAAAACATTCCGGTACTGGGTGAGTAGGGATTGAAAAGCCATTACATTATAATATTAATTAAGATTTTGATATATTAGATAATAGTATATTACCTTTCTCATTGTTATTTAATTAGATTACATTAACTATATGAATGCTTTCGATAAAAATTTGTTGAGCTTAAAATGACTTACGAAAAAGTTTACTATGACGTTTATCTATATGTTAACTCACAAATTGATAAAATATGAATAAAGGTGTATTTAAAATTAATTTTAATCTGTCGGGGGTAATTTAAGTAGGAAATGTTAACCCTAATGGTACTAACCGAGGTACCTGGGTACCCATTTTCGATTTCATGTTTAAATAATTTTATACATGGATCCGTTTGGATCTCCATTATTTAAATTATTTGAAAGGGAGGAAAATAAAGGGAAGACGAACATTGCTATGAGAAGTAGTAACCATCTAAGAATCTATTTGACCACTGTCTAAATATTAATTTGTGAGATACAAAACAAAAATAATGTATGTGGGAACGTCACGGAATTCACTTATATTCAGGAAAATTTTATGTAGATAAAAATTTCCTTTTATACAACTTTGTTTGGACGAGTATTTTAGATTATGTTGATCTTTCACTAATACCTACTCCTATAGTCTCAAACTGAATTCTACGCGGCGAAGCTGCAGGCATAGCGAGTTACAAGCTTATACAAATGATTTTTTATTTATATTAGATAGTTTTTAGTCATTAAAGTACTTTTTTTATGTTTTTATTTATATTTTCTGCTTTTTCTATCGCTACCGGCGTTTATTTACAGACAAATAACAATGTAAGATGCACGTCTCTGTCCCTTTTTTGAATAACATGCTCGTTCGCTCTCATTAAATTTTTGAACACGTAAAAAATCTTGCGTCAGTCTTAAAGTGGCCGGAATAAAGTACATTAATTAAATACTCGCAGTCGAGTAGCTTATTGGCGTAATGGTTAAGACACCCGTATAGCGACCTAGTGTCAGGGATTCGAACCTTGCCCGAGAGACCAGCAAGTTAATCATATTTCCATTGCGCAAGCGTTTAGCTACGCATCTCCACTTGTTTTAAAAATAATATAAAGTTTCTCGTCGTATATGGGGGGAGGTTTATGTATCGTGTGGTTTTGATTTATTTTTATTTTTTATTTTAATATTGTGGTCTCAATACAATGGTAAGTGTAGGAACCAAAGAGATTGATTAGATAAATAGTCAGATAAATACCAACAGTATAAATAATAGAACACTACACCGGTGCAGAAAGAAAAAAAGTATATAGTTAACTATACGTAGCATAGATGACATCTCATGCCCCTGATCAAATTAAATATTGGGAACTTCGTACGTCAACATTATGATTCGTTACAAGTCACACACTTTGCAACAGATTAAAAATATAATAAATGTAATCATTTCCGCAATAATTAAGTAACCCATCAAAAATGATGACTTTTACATGTCGGTTCGTAAACAATAAGTATTCATTTATTTATAAAAAAAAAGAAAAAAAAGAATTTATAAATGAAGTTACGGATAGATAGACAGCGAAATTATTATTATTGGTATGGGATGTGGAATGTGCTATCTGTACTATAACATACAATGGAATCATGAACACTCGTAAAACAATGAAGCAACATGAGGCATTTGAGATGTGGATCTACAGAGGGCTTCTAAAAATAAGCTGGATTGATAGAGTTCCAAACGACTAATGTAAAAACAAATTAAAATGACGATGGAAAGGGTTTTCCGAAACATGTAGGTGTAATTAATCGAATAAAATAAGTTGATACATACAAATAATACAATCAATATTTTTTTTAAATGTCAATCTACAATGTTGCTGATTCAATTGAAAAAAAAGAATAATATTGTATTAAATTCTGAGTTTTCACCTCAATAGTGCAGTAGTGGCTACAATCTTGAATCTTTTCATATAATTTTGTATAAAAAATTACGGATACAAGGTGACTAACGATGATAAACAATGAATGTGTGAACATTGAAGACTTTGAACAAGTGAAGTTTTTTTTTGTGTTTGGAAAGTATGTTTACTAGGGACGGCAAGGCTGAGAAGATATCGAAAGGAGATTGACTGCGGGAAACAATGTTAATGGTGTTCTGAATGCTATTTATTATAATCTGTCACATGAAGCAATAAATAGGATTAATAGATTGTTTCTATTAATTCTATATCTAGAAATAATTGAAACAATCTCTATTATTTCTAGATATAGAACTCTATATCTAAGTCTATATAGAAATAATATAGTTGTAACCAAAGTAAGCATGAGTTCTCATACTTATATTAGTTAAACTCTATTAAAAGCAAGGCTCATAATAGAGCTCTAATGCCAACTTAAATGTATAGAAATGAAGTCTGAAATTGGCAAAAAAAGAACGAAAGCGGTGGAAATAGAGTGAGGAATGATTAAATTAGAAGTAAATGTAATTCTAACTGTAGCGCAGTAGACAGAATAAAGAAAGGATCGATGCGATGGTTTGGTCATGTGGACCATACAAACACAGGAAGAGGTTAGTAAAAGAAATATGTGAGGCGTGGCCGCAGCAATAGATCTGGCATTTACAGATAAACCAAAAAGAGGATGGCTCTGTCAAAAGCTTCAAAAACCGAAGAGCGTGCATGAGAAGATATTTGAAAGTATGCCAGGACAGAAGAGTGTGGTGTTTATTACCTAACCATACCTTATTAGGTACCTATCACATCTGAATATAGCTACCCTATGAGAAAAAGATGATTGTTTTGTTAGTTAGTTAGTTTTTGATGTGTAACATCTTTCCTCTCGCTTTCCTGCAATCTGTAGCAGTGATTTCGTGTAAATGGACGGAAATGCGTAACAGGAAACTGGACACCGGGAATGCGCGCGCAATTTAATTTGACTATTTTTTTTCTTTGACCAATTTGACCAATCTTCGGGTGCAGATGTACTTCATAGAAATGACTGTCGCTACTCAATTAATATGTTAAATTGTGAGATGTCAAATGTTACACATCATATGCGACTACTGTAAGGCTCGCTCGTTTTTTTTATTTTTAACGACACAACCAACCGATGGACCTCGAATACTGCTGGTTAAAAAATGTTTTCGTTTTCTGGCAGACATTTTCTACGAAGAGGCTCATTAGGTTTAGACTTTTACTCTCATGATTTATCGCCGGCGTTCTGCAAATCGTTAGTCGTGCTAGCCCGGGGCCAGCAGGCTCGCGAATTATTTTTACATAATTGTATTATTGAACTGCGACACGAGAATTAATTATTTTTATTTCGCGAAACTACTTAACTACTACTATTTGATGGCCGTAATGTGTTGCGACTCGCGAAGTTATGTACAATCCGGATTGCCCAAACTGTTAAGTGATAGAGAAATTAAGCGATCTCTCTTTTTCTTTCTGAGAATTAGGATGTATATTTCAAGATATTAAAGTACTGTAGTATTTTTGTGTGCTCGCTACCAGCGGCGTGGGGGAGGCGAGCGCATAAAACCGGGGACACTCGGGCGCACCGAGCTCTTGAATTCCCGGGTCACGCTTTAGATAGACAGGATTTAGAACGCTCGATCGGCAGCAAATACTATCCTTGAAATATACTGGTGTAATCACTAGATCGCGTATTACTCTACCTGAAACCCTATCACTGTATTCCCAGGCGGGAATACACTACAAGTATGTACCATCTCTTAAAAAATAAAACAAGACTTACGCCCTATGCCAAACCTATATAGATTATTTTGTAAATAAATCCCACCCCTTAGACTGTATAAGTAATAGATATAGAACAAAGGGGAAAATAAAGATACCAACTTTAAGAATCACCATGGCACAACACCACTACATATATATACTGGGAGTTAAATGGTACAATACATTGTTGTCACAAAACAAATTTCAAGAAAGAAACATTTCGAAATAAGAACAGTTTAATAAAGAAATCAAATCTTGATTTTAGATAGATAGATAGCTCAAATGGTTTTGTATAATAAAAACTACTACTTTCAAATGGTTTATGCTTAATAAAAATTTGGCTTGTAAATATTCCTCCCATGACCTCGAGGTATCGGCTCGTATTATGGGGAGTATAATGTCATTTTAAATTTAATGACATAGGTTTAATTTATTACAAAAATCATTGTAATGTGTCTGCTATAGATGAAAAATAATTTAAAATAAAATTTAAAAAAAAATTTCAACAAACCTAGATTGCTATGTAAAATTATTTTCAATGTTTTTTGTAAATACTAGTCCAATCTACGGTTTCCGTTTCGGTCATTTAAACGTCTGACCAGTTGGAAACGAGTTACGAGCGATAAATAATCACTTATGACTTCGAATAACTTTCAAAGCGAATATGATATCGGTGCAGAATTTTTCGCATTACTTGAAACGTCTACATAAAGGCACAATCCAGATCGAAATAAACCAAATTTTGGCCTAATGTTGCTGTTCTATATAGAAATATTGGTATATTGGCCCCATAAGCATAAAAGCAGCTTATTATAAATTATATTAACCTTGTTAACTCTACTGAGTATAATATATATTTTTACTATTTGAAGTGTGGTGAAGTATTAAACTAGTCAGTTTGATACTTCACCTGTCGATGAGAGATTCTGATTCTCTCGAAATTTATGTAGTGAAAATATAAAAAATATTAAACTCAGTTGAGGTAACAAGGTTAATTTAATTTATAATAATCTATCATCGTGAATAATCTCTACAAAGTAAACGCCAAATCCATCAATAATATAAAAGCAGCTATTTGATAAAATCACATTTTGAATTACGAATCTTTTGTTTATTTACTTTGCGTATGAATTTGCATGTGCATTATGAACTTTGCATAACAAAAAAAACACCAATTTGAATTAATGTTTCGATTAATGATAATGTATTTTAAAAATAATTTTTTGATTACTTAACTATTTTACTTATTTAGAATATACCTACTGTAATTAAAATATACTGAAATACATCACATGTCCGAAATATTCCAAGTTTTTGGATTTTAATTGTTTAAATTACCTACTTATTTTTCTTTATTCATCCAACCGTAACACCTTCATTCGTAACCCTGTCCATCCAGCTTATTTTGTTAATTTTTCTGTAGACCCACATTTCGAATGCATCAAGTCGCCTTATCAATTCTTAGGTAAGTCTCCATGCTTCCATCCACATGCATATGGAGATGGCAATGTCAAAGTTTTTTTTTTCAATATTTCTGAATTATTTTTTACAGTATCATTACAGTAACTTGCATCAATTATGAAAAATTCATTCGCTTTAATACAAGTTGGATAAAATTATACTTTTAAAAAATTGAATATAGATTTTTTTTACAAGGTTTTTATCATTTTATTTGAGTTGTGTTAAAACGAATGAATTTTTCATAATCAATATGAGTTACTGTATTAATAGTCCAATTTTTTGCAAAAAAATAACTACTGATGGTCATGAACATTTTCGACTCATTATCAAGGCAAGGATCACCTGCAAAGCTTTTGTTACTAGCAATAAGACCCTGTATGTTATACCACTTAGAGTCAATTTAATGTAGTCGGGTTCTGTTACGCCCGTGCGTCTCTGTTACTCAAAGTAATGACACAGGTGCAGATAATGTTTTATTTTTTGTGGTTTAAATTAATGAAACAGTGCTACGTACATTTCGAAATGAGTGACTTTTTAATATGATCTCTGACTAAATATTTTTCAACGTAATTATGTAGTTGTTTTAATGATAGACGTTCTCTTCATTCTGTAAAAATATTGAACGTAATTCATATACTTGAACCTCTGTCTGTTCTATCCTAGCGCCTTGAAAATATTAATACTGAATTATTTAAAACAAAAATTGAAGACGATAAATTTTATTTAAAAATAAAATTATGCAATAAAAAGTTATTGTTTGCCATGATGTCTAACACATTACGGTCTAATGAAAAAACATTTAGGTTATTAAAATAGAAATTATGAATCCTTTATAACAGTATAAAAGGTATCAATTATACAAAAAAATGCAAATTAATGCATTAATCAAGTGCAAATAAATGCAATTGAGTTATTTTAAGCGAGTATTTATCGCTGCTAACATAGCCAAAAAAAATTTAAAAGGATTTTGTTTCTGAAAAAAATTGCCGAATGGCAAAAATAAATTTTGTTTTACGTTTCTCCGTGGGGGTGGGTACAGAGGATAGAACAACATATTTTTATTTCAACACATGACATTTGCCCCGTTCATGTAATTTCTTTTTTTAACAGGTTACCTGGTCATGCCAAGTCTTTCGCGGACGTCGTCAGTTCCTGCTGTCTTCTAACACTCGCCTTATATTATCTTTATCATCCTCTCCTCGCTCATGCATTTCACATGGTCAAACCATCCCAGCGATCCTTTTTCTTCTATCTATTACGCTATAGTCAGCGTTATATACACTTCTAATGCGTTCATTCTTCGCTCTATCGAAATAAAAAAGTGATTGACTGAGTGTAGACTTTGGTCACAGTATAATAAACATACAGTATTACATTTTCATACAAACAGCCGAAACGACGCCCTTCGAAATCTCGGTATACTTCAAACTGCGCGGTCGCCGCAGGGCTGCAGTAACGTACGGACGTAAGCAGTGTGAGATGCTCCCGCGCATACATTTACGTCAATTTATGGCACCCCAAACCCTAAAGAGTCCGTAGATATTTATTTCAAGGACACTGCCGAGACAACATACTGTATACTTTACTATACTGTGCTTTGGTCGTGCAGGGTCGTCCTACCATATTCCGAGAACTTGCAAACCAGGTGGAGGTAAGTATTGGATCAGTACATTCAATTATGACCGATAATTTAGGCTTGAAGGGAGTGTTCGCAAAATTCACGCCGAAGCTGCTAACGATGAAGTAGCTCCATCACCAATAATGCACCATTACAGGGTTTCTTGACCAAAAACAGCATTCTCGTGTTTCGTCAAGCTCCCTACTCTCACTACATGGCTCCGAGTGATTTTTGGCTATTCCCCGAGGTAAAAATGCTGCTGAAAATTTTTATCAGTCCGATTTGTATCAAAAGAAGACTTTACCGAACGTGACGGCCCAGCTGAACACTTTTTCAAAAGATGCGTTTCAGAAGTGTTCCAACGATGGAAGAAGTGTATGCATTGCCGATGAACAACTTTGAAGGAGCTTAGAGTAATATAATGTGTATGAATAAATATGTTTCTACCTACCAAAGTTTCGAAATTTTTAAAAAAATTAACCCATAAAAACCAAGTTTTTACTATACTCCCTTTCTTTGTAAAATATAACAATAATTAAAGACGAATTAAAACATATAACATAACACTAAACTTACAGAAATTTTTAATAACCAAATTGATTAATCAATTAGAAAGACATACAGAAAAATCTAATTCACGGAAAAATATTAGGTTACTACTGGGATTCGAACCCAGGTCACCTCCTTTCCGGGGCCGGTGCTCTGACCACTAAGCTATAGCAACCCTCTATGTTTCCGTGAATATATCGACCTTATATGTAGTTCTTATTTTTATTAATTGATTAATTTATTTATTTTTTTGTCCATAGAGCAATCCACTTTTTTGATACGGTACTTGAAATTACTTTGCAATGCCACCGCTAGATGGACTCCATGATTAATTGAATAATTCATTTTTATTTGGACATACATTTATACAACAGATATTATATATATTCAAGAACGAATATATTTACAGAAATTTAATATATTTCTAAAATGTCAGATGATTTGAGATGTAAAGATTTTGATAGATTTAATTATCATCAATATCGTACCTTATGAATTTCCAGCGTCAAATGATTTAGTCAGAATCAGATTTGAGTAATGTAGAATTCTTCAAAACTAAGCAGAAATCTAAAAAAAAAATTATTATTTGATTTTTTTCCAAAAAACCCAATTTTGCTGTCATCTGTGAACCAATTGTTTTGTAAATTTTCGAAATTCGTAGTGATGTACCTATTATACCGACGGAGTAATTCAAATTTATAAAATATTCCGCGACGTTATCGGGCCGCCGTAATCAAACATTTCTAATGATTCCAATTTGAAAAAACCAATAAAATTTCTAAAAATCCGAAATTATACTATAATTATTAATTTTTTCAACGAAAATTTGATAGATCTTCTTGATCGTCGCCAAGAGTCTGCTTGCCAAGTTTCAGCTCGATTGGATCACGGGAAAAGGGTCAAAAATCGATCCAAAATTTGTGTTGACGGCAAGCAAGCAGACGCCACGAGTTAATATAAAGGGAGTAAAAACAGAAGGATATGTTTTTAAAGCATAGTCTAAAGTATTAAAAAGGTCCCTGAAATGTTTTGAATGTGTGGAATGTATGAGCAAAAAGGTGGCAAGAAAAACATTGGGCGAGTTTTACAAGCTCTATTAGAAGCTTCAACAATCAACCGGATGAACAAGATGAGAAAAGTGTGTCGGGACTCCCTCACCACACACAAGGATCATAATTCTTTTTGGTGGGACACACAAAAAAAATATTGATTTGTAAACATTGTCTATGTATGATTGTAAAAAAATATTATTTATATTTCAGAATATTTTGAGTTTGTTCGAATCTTTCAGAACAGTGCTGGATTTATGTCACAGAGACATTATTAATCAATTAGTGTATATTATAGATATCTAACTATATATAATGTAACTTAAGTGATCACTTTACACAATTGTAACATTCGCCATTTCCACCCATGATAGAATATACCATGCTTATTCATTTTTTGGAAGTTGTATATATGTTCAAATTGCGTGAAGCTTTCATATATGAGTTGTAAGCGCCTTTTCCATGCGGCCTGTACAAAGCCATTTTCATTCCCCTAAATCCCCACAGATGTCGCTAATGAGAAAATCTACAATTGATTTACGGAAGTTTGGGAGCAATATACTTTATTGTGTGTAATGAAATTCATCCGAATACTTGCATTACACTAGGATACGCCAGTTACACCCAAATGACTTCTATACCTACTTTCCCATAATTAATACAGTTTCGTCTCTGTGAGATATCTATAATACACACTAATTATTTATATTATTGAATAAATAAATAAATAAAATAAAAATATCTTCTCTGCTTACTGCTTGGCAATGGCAGTAAGTAATTAAGTAAGTATTAACAAAAAGTTAATGTAAGACATAATGTTAATGTCCTGATCTCTTTTAGTAGGAACCTTAGTTATGTTAGCCTTCGGTTAGATTAACACGCATGTGAGGAATATTTTGGGACGGTATTAGTAAATGAATGTGGTGTTTAGTGGCATTTACATGCTAGTGTAGTGATTTTCTTACGTACGTCTCGAAACCGGTAGACTAAAAATCTCAGTAGGTAATTAGTTATATACCTATAACATTTTGTTTTAATGCCTGACAACAAAGTGACTGCTTCAAGTATTAATAACGCTTGAGTAATAAATCATATTTTTGATTGACGCATTCATTCTTACGGCCAGGATGTCTAGAATACGTAATAATTATTTAAAATTATAGGTAGAGTAATGAAGATAATTAGCATTGGTGCGTAATGCTGGTGGGTGGAAAAAATTTGCATGATTGTGCAATATCTTAAAACACGGAAAACCATAATATTAATCATATCATAATCAAACTAGTCACTAGCAGAAAGCAATTATTAATCATATTAGCCTAACCCGTCAAAACGACGTTCTTTAACTAAAGAATAAATATTCAAAATTTGGGTAAGATCTGTCAAACGGTGTAGATTTGAATAGAAAATATATGACGGGGGGAGGGTGGGGTAAGGGGGTATGGGGAAATTTCGTCTATTTTAAGGCGGCACATTCACTGCAAATGCATATTTCGGCGTTTTTTCCCGAAAATGTGGTTTCTTATTATTCATTTATATCAGAATTTATATTATAGACTGCAATTTTTTTAAGGCAATAACTTAAAAAAAACTGTTGTTTTTATATAAAAGTAATGAACTGAACGTTATTTACAATAATTAAGAAAATACATGCATTGATCGACAAGCCGCGGCCAAAAAAATCGTTTTTAGTGCCCTGGGCGGCGCAAAATTTAATGAATATTTATATGTACACATAATATGTTTTTTTACGCATAAATTATATTTCATTACCTAGAATCCGTATTAAGTAAATTGAAAAATATTCAATATTAATAAAGTTATAATGTTTTAAATTTGCAAGAATTTTTTTTTTTTTGTTGATTTTAAAACGCTATTTATTTATATAAAGAGGTTATTTTAAACAGTATATTCTATTAATTTCCGTGTTTTGAGGCTTTACTCATAAAATAAAAGTTAGTTTTTTTTCAAATAAAAACACTTTTATTTAATGAGTAAGGGGATTAAAAGGAGGGAGCCGTGCGGGGCACGCCACTGGGAAAGCCAACACGAAAGCACGCACTTGGAGAGCTATTTAGAACCTCTAATTGAACCTTATCGCGACATGTTGTACGGAACAAATAAAAACCCAGAAGCACATTTGAGCTTTCACTCAAGCGGCACAGAAGCACATTAAGGATCCCATTTTCCCGACAAAGATCCTTCCTTGACAAAAGGAAAGGTTTACTACAACAATAAAATCTATTACATAGCTATAGAACATATTCGTTAAAGCAATTATTCTGCAATTTACTATCCTATGATCGATTGCAATAAAAGTTATGTAACAATATTGACGTGTGGTCCATTGTAATATTTACAGTACGGCCACTCTATGATGGCACTTTTGACGTTTAGACTTACATGAAGTTTCGTAATTAATGACAGCTAAACATTGGAGGACAAATGCTATACTTTATTGCGCGAACGCCAGAGTAGTGATGTCCATCAACATTAAATATGGAATGAACGAAATAATTCAAAATGTTATAGGATAATGATTGCCTGTATAATATGCGTAGAATACGCAGAATAAGTATCCAAAATAACACAACAAATCTGACAGATCGATTGTGCCCTCTAAATAAGATCTTTTTCTATGGCTTTATTAGAGGGCAAAGAAAACGGCTACAAAACAATAAAAGACGGATCAGACTGGGCTAATGTAGTGAATAGAACCGTGCGACGAACAAAGGAAGATTACGAAAGAGATATAAGAATCGATAATATTTTAGATAATGATATTATAATTAATTTAGGAAATGATAGCAGCGACGATAGTTCAATGGAGAGTGATAGTAATGGGGATGAATCAGATTGAAACATTCAAGTAAATATTTTTATCTAATAAAAATGGTTTTTATTATTCTTCTATAACCTTTTTTATGTACAAAGACTTTATCAACTCACACCGTGCGACGAACTTTTTTTCGACTGAATTTTTTCGTTAATGATTTTAAGTGTGTCACAACACTATTACGATCTGTCAAAAATGCCATCTTACGATGGCTCGAGTATATATGCCTGTAAGCTTCAAATAAAGTACATAAGGAATTACATATAATGAAAACAAAAATCATTAACAGCCCTGAAACATGAATCTTTGCCCTGAGTCTGTATTTAAAAATATAAAGACAATATGATGTACCTAATGTTGACCGAAATGATAAAAAACGAAAAATGTCACAAAACTAGTAGTATTTATTTAAATCTTATATACTCGTACCTACGCATACTTTTTTAATTGCGATATAACGTGAACTCTACCAAAAAATCACTAGAAAAAATCGGTTTGAAATATGTATTTACTACCTTTAACCCGTCAAAAATTACATACTTTTATTTTACATCTCGGCCGCCAGTTAAAGTTGTAAGAATGGCACTATGTAAGTAGGGTATAAACGCAAAGGCAGCAATATCCAAAAGAATTTGAATGCATTCATCGATGATTACTAATATATAATGTACGGAATTCGAGATTTTATAGGAAACATAGCCTATAAATTTATAGAAAACATGATTATCGAAGGGATAGATACATAAGATCTAGAATTCAGTACATTTTATGTTAGTAATCCTAAGTGAATGCATTCGATTTTTTTTTGATATTGCTACCTTTGCTTTTATACCCCACATGTACAGAATTTTTTTTTATACCTCATTATTATTTGAGCCATCTGATAGCGTTAGTGACGGACATAGTTATGCAGAGAAATATTTTTTTGAACCTCATTTTATACACCTCGTCATTATTTTTTGCATCTGGTAGCGTTAGTGACGGACATTGTTTCGTAGAAAATTATATATTTTGATTAGTGATTAATACTAATGACAAGCGATAAAATAATGCACGAACTTTTTCGTTTTAATTTTCATTAAACTGAAATATTAAATATTTTTATAAAAATCTATTTCCGATTATTTTATGAAAAAATCAATGTTTTCATTTTATTAAATAACAGTTTTGAAATCGTACTTATTTTGAAAACGGAATGAGATCAGCTATCGGAGGATAGGAAGTTACGGACGGACATTCGAAATTATTATTATTCTGGATAATAATATATTATGTATTTATTTAAGCATACGCAGTGAGCACAAAATTATATACTTTTACATTCTGCAATTGAGCCAGCTCACACAGGTTGTAAGCCCTGGGCAAAAAAGACTTACATACACGTTTTTCATATAAATAGCTTCGTTTCTATGAGACTTTTATTATTTAAGACATAATTTGTCTTAATTATTAATCCCGCAGTATACAAATCTAGTAATTGTGTTCTCAGAACATATATACAAAAATATTGTTAAAAATATTTTTCTTCTAATGCCGCATAGTCGACCACTTGCCTGATTATCACGTCTTAGGAAGTGTAAAATACTATTAGGTAAATAAATAAATATAAATTTTAATATTGGCAGATATATTTTTCGCACATTTGATATTAGAAACCGAAAGCGTTTAAAAAATATACAAACAAAAATTCCCAGCAAACTGGTTTAGTAATAAAAATCTTTCCAAAAGAACTATATCCATAATATCTAGAATGAGAATTGGCCATTGTCTGGTAGCTGCTCATTTGTTCAGACTGAACGTAGTGGACTGTCCGACATGTGAGTGTGGTTCGGAGGAGGAGACTCGTGATCGCATGTTTTTTGCCTGCCCATTGCGAAACTCTAATACCCTTTACAATGAGCTGGTCGAGGCTAAATTTCAACTCCCAACCAATATTTGCCATCTTCTTGCTATGAACTCACCTAATCTGATGGCGATAATATCAAAATTCTTGTTAATAAATGACAAATATATAATTAATCATACCCTTTATACACAGGGTTATATAGTATATATAGATATATAATATCTATCTATATATTATTTTAATAACAATATATATATATATATATATAATATTACAGTGGGTTATTTGGAAAACATTAATAACCTCGCAGGACTATATTCCTCCCTTGATTATGAGTCGAAAATATTCCAGCTATTATGACCTAATATCAATAGTTAAGCATGGCACTAGACCGAGATGAGTGGAGGAAAATTATTGAGGAGGCCAAGACCCACCAAGGGTTGTAGTGCCAAGAATGATGATGATCAATAGTTAAGGAGATATGCGACATCAAAGTTTGCATTTTTTTTTCAATATTTCTGAATGATTTTTGCAAAACGTTCAACTATCATCATAGTAACTCATATTGAATATTAAAAATTCATTCCCTTCAACACACAACCTTCAAATTCCAATTGGAAAACATTGCAATTGGAATTTTATCAGGGTTTTTATCATTTTATTTAACGTGTTTTGAAACGAATGAATTTTTCGTAATTGATATGAGTTACTGTAATGATATTCCAACGTTTTACAAAAAATAAATCAGAAATATTGAAAAAAAAATGCAAACTTTGATGTCGCATATCTCCATAACTATTGATATTAGGTCACAATAGCTTGAACATTTTCGACTCATAATCAAGGGAGGAATACAGCCCTGCGAGGTTATTAATGTTTTACAAATAACCCTGTATAATTAATCATACCCTTTCTTAGCAACATCTCATACATAACTTGTAAAATGGCACAAATCGCTCTTTGAGGGCGGATTGCCTTAATTTAAGAAGACGATATTAGAACCCAGATATGTCTCGATTTCTAGGAAATTTTCGGTGAAATTTTATCGCATAAAAATAAAATTAAGATAAGCTATTGTGTTCGCGTGTTCCGTTTCAACGATTCCGTCCGACACATGGACAACCGGTTTGGTCCGGTGCGAGCCACGTCGTAAATGTGCCCCATCCTCACCGCGGATGCCGCGCTCACTGCGACTCCACGGGGGCTCTCAACCTTTTTTACGAAATTAATTTTTATGAAAAAAATCGAGGCGCGTTCAGGAGACACACGTCACATTAATATTCTTACTATTCTTGTTCAAACTAAGAGGTAACCATGTAAAAAAAATCTCCCACTTGGTGGGTTACTCGAAACCACTATTTATTTATTTATTTATTTATTTATTCATTTAATATTCATGGAAGACTGTGGGTGGGGGGAGGAATATTGTTTCTCTTTTATTTTTTGTTTTTTATGGGCTTTATTTTATTTAAGGGGTCACCACCAATATTTAAATACTGGGGTATCTAAATATTGAGATAGGATATATATATATATATATATATATTAGATATATGATATATATTCTATCATATATTATATATAGATATATATAGAGATAGACATATATATATATTAGGTCCTTACATATGAAATTGGCGTTTAGTATGGGAGGAAAATAAAGCCGATTTTTTTTATTATAATATATTTATTTAATCAAAGTATGTACCATTGCTATCTATGCACTTTTGCCATCTCATAGGTAGTTCATCGATCCCTTTACTAAAAATCCATTCGGACGGGAATCAATAAAATCTTTGAAGGCGGTTTGGACTGCCCCATCGGAGTTGAATTTTTTCCGTTGCAAGAAGTTATCCAAATTTCGAAAAAAATTGTAATCTGTTGGGGCAAGGTCCGGAGAGTACGGTGGATGTCTTAGACATTCCAATTGAAGCTCCTCTAATTTGGTAGCCGTCTGTTGTGCAGTGTGTGGTCTAGCGTTATCATGAAGCAGCAGTGGCCTAGAGCGATTAACCAGCCTCGGTTGTTTAGCAGCTATCTTTTTCATCATGGTTTGCAGTTGCTGACAATAGACATCTGCCGTCATCGTCTGGCCAGATTTAAGAAAGCTGTAGTGAACGACACCAGCACTATTCCACCAAACGCTCACAAGTAACTTTTTTGGAGTCAATTTTCGCTTGGGGCATGGTTTGGCTGGTTCGGCAGGGTTCAGACATTGCGATGAGCGCTTCCGATTATCGTACAGGATCCACTTTTTATCACAGGTAATGATTCGATTTAAAATCCCTTCATTATTGTGCCGGTTGAGTAATGCAACGCAGCAGTCAACGCGCGTTTGTTGATTTGCTTCACTCAATTCGTGAGGTATCCACCTTTCAAGCTTTTTCACCTTACCAATTTGTTTCAAGTGGATTAAAACAGTTTTATCACTAACACCGCAGCCTGCAGCTAACTCGGATGTGGTTTGCGATGGATCCGCTTCCACAATAGCCTTCAATTCTTCATTATCAACTTTGGTCTCCGGCCGTCCACGGGGCTTGTTCTGCAGGTCAAAATTTCCAGAACGAAAACGTTGGAACCAAAAACGCACTGTGTTTTCTTTTGCGGCACCGTCGCCATACACATCATTAATCCTTCGAGCCGTTTCTGCAGCACTGGTGCCACGGTGGAACTCGTAATCGTAAATAACGCAATATTTCAAGTTTTTCATTTTGTAA